>JBAJNP010005773.1:0-27837 GCA_036877545.1 Yasuhikotakia modesta
TGGTGGTCGTTTTTCAGCCTTTCTTACCTTGGCCATGTCTCTGAGTATTGCACACCTTGTGCTTTTGGGCACTCCAGTGATGTTGCAGCTCTGAAATATGGCATAACTGGTGGCAAGTGGCATCTTGGCAGCTGCATGCTTGACTTTTCTCAGTTCTCTCAGTTCATTTTTCGGGCAGTTATTTTGCGCCTTGGTTTTTCCACACGTTTCTTGCGACCCTGTTGACTATTTTGAATGAAACGCTTGATTGTTCGATGATCACGCTTCAGAAGCTYGGCAATTTTAAGAGTGCTGCATCCCTCTGCAAGATATCTCCCTATTTTTGACTTTTCGGAGCCTGTCAAGTCCGGTCAAACTTCTTTTGACCCATTTTGCCAAAGGAAAGGAAGTTGCCTAATAATTATGCACACCTGATATAGGGTGTTCATGTCATTAAACCACACCCCTTCTCATTACTGAGATGCCCATCACCTAATATGCTTAATTGGTAGTAGGCTTTCGAGCCTACACAGCTTGGAGTAAGACAACATGCATAAAGGATAGGAGGATGATGTGGTCAAAATACTCATTTGCCTAATAATTCTGCACTCCCTGTATATTTACATTGAAGATGTGCCTGTATTATGTTCTGCTATATTTTGAGTAGCGTATGTGTTGTTTATTTCCTAGCTGCTGAATTGGGTGTTTGATCATATGGGACCTTCAGAGAGGAAGTGGAGTCTGAAAGCCCTGCTGCCTGCAGGAAATGTCAAAGTGAGCTATCTGCCCTATGACTGGTCTATAAACAGCACAGACTGAGCTGAACTCGTCTTATCACTTATCACTGACTCATTGTGGGCACTGGGTTCGATTGAACACATGCAGCAGGGAAGAGACATTGAAAACTGTAGCCTGAAATGATGTAACTATGCATTTAGGTCCCACAAAGGGCAACATGATGTATAATGTTGCCTAATATTTTCCACTGAATTTTCTACCTGTAATTTCTGTACACTGTGTTCCAGTGTTTTGCACTTATTATTATGCACAGGCTTAAATATTCTCCTGAAAGGATGTCTTTAAGATAGTATAGAATTGAATTCTTGTAAGAAATCTCTTTACATTTATTTTAAAAATGTTCTGAATATAGAGGTTATTCATTTATTTATTTGCACTGAAATCACTGAGAGTGGTTCAATAGTTAAACCGTCTTTGTAGTCATTTTTTGCCAAGAGTTTATATGTAAGATGTCAAACACAGGGCAAAGTAGTATAAAAATAATTAGTGCATGTTTTTTAAATGCTGTTTTTCACCAAATGAATGCAAAAATTATTAATATTTAATTATTAAAAGATAGAAATACAAAGTATTAATTATTTATTAATTGATTTTCTTAAACATTTGAATGCAAAAACGCGTGTTGCATCCACAAACACTTTCAGTACTAATTGAGATTTTATTTCATAAAACAAGTATATCATTAAATCAAGAGTTTTTAATAAATTCAGTAGAATGTCCACTTGGAATTTTTACAATTTTGAAGTGGTTTAAAGTCACAAGCTTTAGAAGCAACTAAAATAGGTAAATAAATATCACATTAAAATAATATCAATATTCAGGCTGCTGTTAATTTCATATTCCCACAAATATATTGTGGACACAAAATATCCCATATATCTCTTATCTGCAGTAATCTAAAGCTTTACAGTGAGCTTTCAATTTCCTGTAACAATACAGATGAACCTAGACTGCATAATGATCCTATACAAATGTACTGCAGTACTGTTATAATCTGTTTCAGTGAAAGACAGGGTAGTTATATTTTCAGCACAGTTATTGGAGCCCTGTTTGGATGTTTAGTGTTGTTTCTGTTTGTGTCTCCTGCTGTGTTTCTTCAGTAGAGAAACATGTACAGTAGGAGATGAAAGTTTTCATGGATTAGTCTGAGGATCATTTCACGCTGTTCCTTGTACTTTTGACCCCAGTTTTGTTTTTTGACGTCTTCAGCAGTGAATAAAGCAACATTCATCTCAATTTATCAGCTAGCAGTGTTGCTTTTACTTTTTGTAATGCACGATATGTTATGTCATGAATCATTCAAACAACATCAAGCTGATGAAATTTCTCATGAATAATCTGTCAGGAATGTTTTATGTGACTTGATTTAGTGCCTGATTTGATCTTGTGTTATCGAGTATTCCCATTTTTTTTTATAGAAAATAAATTCCAAGCTAAAATTTTCTAAAAAATTCCACATCTGTCTTCCAAATGAATCTGAAGTAAATACTGTTTTCATAGCTGTTGATTTTACTGTATACAACGTAAGCAAGTCATTTAATAGTATTACATGTGATACCACAGATCGTATTGCAAGAGCTGATTTCAGTCAGTGCCTTTTCACCTCTGCATGAAACTCATATAAGTACCTCACCACAGCCCATTGCATCATTTGATTCATCAGACAGAGAGACATTTTAATCAATCTCACCCTTGAAAAGTCCAAAAGTTACATCTTGCTCTAATCTGTCAGGAAAGATAAATTATTAATGCAATGCAATTATCCTAAACAAAATGTAAATAATATTATTCTTGTGCATGGAGATTTACTGAATATAATTTATTTAATACTGCATTTACTGTATGTACTTTAAATCTTAATTACAATGCTGCACTGTAATTTCCACAATTTACAGTAATAAAATATGTATAAATAAAGTATTATATAATATATTTTATGGATATTTAATGTGGCCTCATTCTTGTAGTGGTTTAGATAGGGCTGTATAGCTCCGGTTTTAAAGGGTCTGATCAGTTGTTTGCAATAATAACTAATTTCTGAGGGACATAAATAGCTCCCATACAGGTAATCGACAGACATCTTGCAGTGTGTGTAATATTCAATGGGAGGCAGTGTTGCTTCAAAATACACTGTATGTTTTGCTATTACTTTGTTCAGTGTCAATAGACTTTAATGACAAAGTTTATTGAAATAGAATAGGTCAGAAATAGAGTTTTTTTTGTTTGTTGGTTTGTCAAGCCTCAAAAATCATCCAATACTATTATATTTAGATGTTTTGCATATATGACAACTGTACTGATTAACATGTCTGCTCACATACAGTGTGTTTTAAAAATGTTTAAAACCATAAAGTTGTGACTTGTTCTCAGACTTTTGGAGTCTACCTAACATGATTTCTGCACACAACAGTGGCACTACTACATAATTTTCCAGTCTTAGGTTTGAACTTTATACAATTTTACAGGCTGTTGAGAACTCAGCATACTTTATCAGCTTCAGCCGAAGCATTTGCCTCTAAAAGTGTCTGCGCTCATGACTGTGAGAAAAGTCAATTCTTCAGCTCACCAACCGCACAACTGTTTTTCTCACGGTTTCTGTTCAGCATATTATCTGCAGCTGAGCTTGGTGGGTTGCATCTCAAACAGACATGATAAATAACCCCAGAATTTGAACATAGCTTCAAATAAAGCTTCAAAGTAGTTGTCGAATGCTTTTGATGGCAGCTGATCAAAACCTTTGAAAGATATTAAAGATAAATCAAGCATTTTTTATAAACCTGTGTTTTTTAAATACTAAAAAAGTTAAAAACAAGGCATAGTTAGGCCACATATAGGCATGTTTATAGCTTTTTATTTTATAAAATAAATAAAATAAAAAGAAATATAAACAAAATAAAATAAAATATAAAAAGCTAATAATTTAGTTGATAGTTTCATTTATTTAAAAAACACAAGTAATTCATCCACATGCTAAGTGTATAAGATTGGAAAGTCATTCAGTTCAGTTAGGACTGACCTGAGGCGCAGGTGCAGATGTGAGAAACAAGTATTTTGGGCTGCACGGAAAACATATTTCCTTTATCTGCATCCAGCAGAAGCTCCCCTGGTGAATTGTAAGCAGGTGCAACTGTATTTGGGTTAATGTGTCTTTTGTCATAAAGGAGAGAGAGAAAGACTGTGTAGAATGTTGCTGTTACAACTATTTCTGAACCGCTTACAGTTACAGAATTTCAGACAGTATTTCATGCACCCCTGTGGTTTTTATGAACACTCAATGCAAACTCACTTTTTAACAAAATAAAACTTACTTTTGCTCAGAAAGGAAGCACAACTGTAGGCTACAATACATTGTGTTAAAAGACACATTTGCATTGAATATGTTGAGTTGGTGGACTGGGTGTTTAGGTTACTAAACCAGGTTTGCCTGTTTTAAATAGATTTCCACACATTACATTAGAAATACATAATAGGGTTTTATAAAGGTGGTGATATGTGATGCAGAGAATTAAAAGCTTAGGTTATACCAGTGCAGTTCATTCTATTGTTAAAGCATCAAGGTTTTCTGTGAATTGTGGCATTGTTCTAATTCCCATTAATATATTACTCACCTTTCTCAAATCCTTTCATGTTACAGGATTACAAACACATTTTCTTTTCTGATCTTAATGTTTCTAAGCTCCGAGGCTCATAATTTTTTGAATGTGACATTATTCTATTATATAGAAAATGAAGTGTTACCCCAGTATTACAGTAACTCACATATTGACAGGTGGAAAGTAAATGCCGATAACAAGGAAACAGTTTCCGTACAGTTTGCTCCTCTTGCAAAATGAAATATCCCATCTCTGGATACAACCCTGGAGTTCTCATTATTATTATTAAAAAAATGACACTAAAGAGAATTCCTAAAATGTGGAAGTGAACAGGAAGTGAAATCTACATCAAAACAGTCAAACCACATCACATCCATGCTTTGCATAGGACTGACCTGTAAGACAGGCCCAAGTGGCACAAAGAAGCCATTATTCCACAAGCACAAACATAATGGTGACCTATATCTGTTGTGAAAAGATTTTGCAGCAAGATGTGTCTCAGATAGAGCTTGTTATTCCAAAATTCAGAGTTGTTAGTGCAAATCTAACGCTGCCTTAAAAATTGTGAACAGTTCACAGTGAAGTATAAAGCTGGGAGCATCACGCTGGGGGCTGCCATTCATTAGCAGGGACTGGACAGCTTGTTAAAGCAAACGGAAAACATTTTAGCCTGATGAAAATCAAAGGTTTCACAAGAAAAGTTATTTTTATCAAAACACTAATTCAAAACATGAGGCTAAATTAACACTGTAGTAGCGTGAGATCAAATCATTGGTCCTTATTCTAATATTTCTACCAGCTGTTTTAAACTTAATCAGCAAGGCTGACCTAAAAGATCTTGCTAGCTGACTAGCTTCACTGAGTAAGTTGGTTAAGCTGGCAAATGCTGGTATAACTGCTAGACCTACACTAGTGACCATTAACCAACCAGTCAGATGTAGTATTTAATAAGAAATGGTTTTGTTAGCTGGTACTATAAATTAGATAAATTAGAAAAAAAGTCATGCGGAGGCTTTTGAGAGTACTTGAGTGATGACTCAAATGAAACCGTGAATCTGCCCACTGAAATGAACTGTCCAAAGTAAACAGCCCCCTAAAATAAAGCTGACTTACAGCTTGGCACACTTAAGTCATAATGTGACTTAAAAACATCTATATGTTTCTTACACTAATCTATGGGTTAACTAAACTACACTGGGGCTTCACAATGTAATATTACTATAAAATAATAAAGTTATTTGTGTTTTCTGTCAGTTTAAAAATAAACTGAAAGGTTACAGTTTGATAAATTCCTTCACTATAATGCTGAAAAATAGTCAGAGAATTAGAGGCAAGATTTTAGGGTCTGGACTGTGACTACAACAACATATTGTGTACCGTGCAAAACATTTATTACATTAATAGATTATTACATTATTATCATCATTATTGGTACAAATATTTACTACATCATGGGCCCTTGTCAGATGATGCTTTTTTAAGAGCTTAAATGTATTACTTTATATTTACCTCTTTGGTATCACAGCAACTTCAGGAAACTGACAGAAGTCATAACAAACAAAACATGTCCAAACAAATGTACATTTTTGACTAACAAATATTTGCCTTGCAAACAGTATCTAACAAAAGTATATAAACAACTCCATTGTTTGTCTTATTTATAATTTTATACAAGTGCCAATCTCCGTCTACATACAGTATATTAGACCTCATATTACATAAACTTTATTTAATACATGACATATTTCACATATTCATGGCTGGAGGTTTATGTATTAAAGGTTGTGAACTGAAAGTCTTTCTTCCTCATAGTACAAATAACAAAGAATTTTTGCTTTCAATTTTATAGTTAAACTCTATAATGTTAAAACCCAGACAAAATAGCTCTAGCTACTTGCATATAAAGAATCAGTTCATCCAAAGTTGAAAATTCTTCAATCATTTACTCACCCATCAGTCATTTCAAACCTGTATAATTTCCTTTGCCTCTAAGGAACAAAAAAAAGATGTTTTGTTGGTAAAAAATCTGGTAACATTGGTAACTTTGGCACCCACTGTTCCTTATCTATTGTATATACACAAAACCACAGAGACTTTTGTGTTCCACAGAAAAAAGGCATATATGTTTAAAATGAGGTTGCGTAAATAATGTATTTTTATGTGATGTATTTCATATATTTTTTGTGAACTATTTCTTTAAGAAAAGATAAGACATTTTTAATATATTAAAAGTGACAGTTTTCATTGCAGCCTCCATCCATGAGGTTTACAATAATCAGGGCACATTTCCAGGGCAACACACTAACATGATAATGTTAGCCCCATATCCCAGTGTCAACACCCCTCTGATAACACAATGCCCCAATTTCCCTATTTCTGAGCCTCCAAAGGCCCACAGAGCCACAAAATTCCATTGTTTCATGACCAATGTTTTTTTGTTTTACAAATCAAAACACAACAAAAACCTCCTTTAGCCAAACAAATTGCTATTTGTTTGTGTGACAGTTAATTCTTGCACTTCATCAACTTTTGAAAAGCCCTTTTGAAATCCTCATTAAAGATGGTGTATATCAAGGGGTTGATAAGAGAGTTGAGATAACCCAACCAAGTGAGGAAGTTAGACATCTCAGGGGAGGGGCCACAGGAAGGACAGGTGTTAACAATCACCTCATGGATGAAGAACGGCAGCCAGCAGATAACAAACGCTCCGAGAATGAGGCCCAGGGTGGTGGCCGCTTTCTTCTCACGAGTGCTTGAGATGCGGAGTCTCTGGACAGACCTGTCTCTAAAAGATTGCGACTCTGGGCTTTTTGCGGCTATGCGAACCCTGTCACCTTCAGTGGAGGGTTCCGACACAGATTTCTCCGGAGGGCTTAGGGTGTCAGGGCTCGTCGGTTCCCTGTCGCTGCACTTTGGAAGCATGTGTCCATTCATCAGGGAGTTGTTGAGGCAGCTGGCCCCTCTCCTGTGGTAAAGCGTCTTTGCAGCTCTGTAGATCTTATAGTACAGAATGAAGATGAGAATTAGGGGAATGTAAAATGCCCCAAAGGTGGAGTAAAGGGTAAAGCCGATGTGATCATGTTTAATGATGCACTCATGTTCTGCTTTGTTTTTATAGTGTCTCCAAAGCAGTGGAGGAAGAGAGACCACTATGGAGAGAAGCCACACTACAATGATCATAATAACGGCCCGTAAAGAGGTCCTCTTTGTGGAGTACTCCACAGCATCCGTGATGGCCCGATAGCGGTCCACAGCAATAGCTGCCAGGTGCAGAATGGAGCATGTGCAGCAGGTAATGTCCACGCTTAGCCAGATGTTGCACATCACTTGACCCATGACCCAAGTTTCCTTCACAATGTAGACAATGCTGAAGGGCATCACTAATACGGCCACCAAGAGGTCGGTCACAGCCAGAGAGCAGATCAGGTAGTTGGCGGGATGGTGCAGTTTGCGCGTGACGACGATCGCCGTGATGACCAAGCAGTTCATGGCAGTGGTCAACACAGCCAATATAGAGAGAGTGAGGGAGAGCAGAATTAGACCCCAGGTGCTTTTACTGGGCCCTGCTGTAGGGCCAGATCCATACGTGTGGTTTGTATCCATGCCTAGGAACAGATGGGAAAATCAGCGAGAACGATTGATGATTCTGTTGATGTATTCAGCTGAGAAGTATCTGCAATATGTGACAAGATTAAGACCTTATATTTACATTTAAATTTTGGTTTATTAACAACTTAACTTATTAACAACTTAAATTTCAGTCAAACTGAGTAAATAGAAATTAATGTTTGTTGTCATCACTGCATTTTTACATACATCTTAGTGAATGAATAATTTTTTACAATATTGTGTTAGCGAATGAGTCACAAACTAAAAATAGCCACTTAACATTAACTTAAAATAAAATGTTGATTAAACAACAAGCTAATGGGCATGTCTTACAATTACACCTCATATGATCACCAGTTTAAGTGTCGTTTATGTACTGCAGACTCGTGTGAAATCGTCTCTAAAAGCATAGCACAACTTATTTATTCAAATAGCCTATATAGGCATCGGATAATGGGGATGTGACCTCTTCGAACCGAGTTCACTTTGCTCTCTGTAATACAATTTTTATGCATGACTGTTTGTACCTGTATAAGTGCTGCTTATTCATCTGACTGCTTCTGTCTGTATTCATTAAAGGAGCTGTATTGTAGAAGCTGGATCGTCATCATCATGCCATTGAGCTCAGTGATCTTGGCCACGGCGGAACATGCCATCAACCGGCACAACGCATCTGTAAGGGAAGGAGAGCAAAACATTGGTATTCTATAAAAGGGACATTTGTCATTTTTCCTTGCAGACTGTCCTTGCGGGGCTGAAGAGAAAATAGTGTGTGCACCGTTAAGGCTGCTGATAACAGAGGAATATAATTTTCTCTGATCTGAATTCGCCTCTTTCAAAAGGAAATTGGGCTGCAGAGCCACAGACTTTGCACAAAAGAGCTCACAGTCTTCTTTGTCATGTTTTATTTCCCTCAGTGTGGCGATGAATCTGACCAGCTTGTTCATTTTTATTTCAGCAATCAGGTGTATGTTTTTTTCCCTGAATCTGTCATCTGTTCAAATTCTGCTTGACTGTCAGCTGAATGCGATAAATGCGTTACAGAATACACACATACATAAAGGATAAACGTGTGAGGGTGACTAATAAAAATCTTTGTACTGAAGCACATTTTATTACATGCTCCCAGACCTTGTCAGTGTGTTGCACTGGCTGTGAGATACGGTTGTCATAGAGACTCATGAGGACGGCTTTTAGAGCAGAAAGGCTAGCTGGCTTTATACGACAAAAATTGATTTCAAGTACATGAGCCCTTTTCCTGTGGATTAGTGAAATGTATTTATTAATGTAAGTCCCACAACACCCATACATCTATCACTGCAACTAATAGAGACCGGGGCTATTTTCAACTCAAAGATTGCTACAAGTCTGCCTGCTATGTTTGGGTGTAACAAACAATGGTATTTGCCATTTGATGTATAATGAGGAAGACTAGTCCATCATATTTGTGGCTCAAATAGTGTTCAGTAATATTATTGTTTGCAGCATGCTGATGTATTTACAGCAGATTTCATTCAGATAATATTTGCTCATGTCTTGCAGTAGTGCATCACAGAAGGTTGCCATGCATGCAACCACATTTGTAGCTTTGGAAACTAGAGGCAGTTGTTTGAAGTTCAAACAGTACAGGTTAATTATAGCAGGTAGTAATATACAGAAACTCTACTAATAAAAACAAACCTAAAAAATAAAAGTCAAGCCTAGAAAAAAATCATTTTAAGAGACTGCAGCTAAAATTTTTGAGCACACCTCAAACTTCACATGGTAATAAATTATTTAGCTGTCAGGAATAAAATGTGTTTAAAGTCTAAAGTCTGAATGGTACCAAATTAAAAGAAATCAATTTAGTTCACTTTTAGACAGTAGAATAATGGGCATAAAACATAATTTGTTTATCTCAAAATCAGACAAGCAAGGAAGTATCTTTACTGAGCATGTGTTGATAAATTTATTATCACTTTGATATTTTCAAATGCAAAGTTTCTTTTGTACTTCATTGTATTCCAAATATATACATTCACAAAACATTTTAATTGTATGTAAATTGATCATTGCTTTATATTAGCAGCTTATATATTCTACATTGCAATAGATTAAAGAGAATAATTATTGCATGAGCTGTATCATCCATTTAATTAGTGGTGTTAAAAATGTCATATCACACGGATGCTTTTAATTTATCTATTAGCAGCAGATGTCAAGGTCTCAACAGAAAGATGTTGATAATTCTCTCAGCTAATGGAGTGGTTTAACTCCATCAATCAGACGACACCCTTCACTGATGAGAAAAGTTTTAGACGGAGCCCTTAAAGACCCGATGAAATGACAGGAGTCCCCGTTTTTCTTCTGTATGTTTGGTGTTGTTAACATGGCTGTTTAATAGCATTTATGGCTCAAAAATATGTAAAAATGGCAGCATGCAGGTTGGGTGCTAAACTTGACTATGACTAGTAATGATGAATGGAAATGCTAATAAATAAGTTTGTCAGAAGACATTTTCATTGTACAATAACTGATATATATATACATATATATTATGGGGAACACATGTACATTTTACAAGCATTCATGTGGCAGAACGTTTAGAAGACACTAGTGTATTAAGAGATCAACAAGATACATTCTTCTGAAATACACCAAGCATGACTGATTCAGCTATATACACCGATCCTACAGATCCAGGTCCATAATCAGTTCATTAGTTCTCGCTGTCGTTCTCACTAGATCAGGAAAATGACTTTATTCATTGCTGGAAGATAGTCAAGCCATATGGGAGTTAATGCTTCTCCTCAACCACCGCATAGATACAGATGAGAGGAAGAACAGAAGACAGGAGATGAAATGATGATGGATTGGTATTCATGAAATTCCAATGTTTATTTAATAGTGTCTTTAATAGTGCAAACCTGCATTTTCTGTATGTAGGCGATATGTTTGTTGTTCCACCTGTAGATGCAAACCAATTACACATGACTCATCTTGCACTTCACCGGTATAGAAATTACAGTCTGATTCTGTGCCTTTGTGCTCCTAACTCCACTAGTTTTCCCTTGGCAAAATAAACTTCCTTGACATCTGTTTTTATGGCATCAACTCATGCGTTCTCAGTTACAAGAGCTCCTGTGAAGAGATTCTCTTGGGTATGTTGTCATAAATATTACAGAAGGTATAAGACTTTATTGAACAATGTTGCAATATTTATAAAGAGGAACTTCTTGGAAGTAGCTTTACATCAGAAAGATTTTATCAGGATTATGCTGCTGAAATCCACAACTAGACTAATTTGCATTATAGACTTGATGCACCAAAGCTACGAGCAAAGTGTGTAGTTCTTTAACAGTTTTTTAAGGGCTTTGTAATGTTTATTCATAAGATATAATGAACAAATTCACAGAGGAGCACTTGTCATTTTCTATGGAACAAATGCGCAAATATTTTAGATAAGAGAGGGTGGCAATTAAAAGCTTTTGATTCGTATGAATTCATAACCACAAGGGCATGGCTAATTAAAAAACATCAGGCACAGAAAAGGATTTAAAAATTCTTAGATGAATGTAATAATATGCAAACTTGTAATTATGAATTAAACTGTAACAGACATTAAAACCTCAAATACACCCTCTGCACTTTTGAAGATAAAACTGTTCTGAAAACATATTTAGCCTAATATTGTTTAACCAAAAATTGTTAGCTTAATATTTCCTTTCCATCCTGTGAATATTAATTCAACCTTTATTTTGTAAAATTCCTGTACATCTCACATTACCAAACTCTCAGTTGATAAATTTCATATTTCTCAACTGTCCCAAACAATATTTCAATACATACAGTAAGCCATTAGGTCACAAAATATTAAAGCAAGTGGCATTTATCTAACCCTAATCCTAACCTTTTAAAAAAGCATTCATTAAAGGTAGTTTGTGACAATTTCTACATTTCTTGTTGTCAAATCAGAGAATATCTATAGGTTATGAACTGGAACTTAAGGAGCTGTGAGCTTGAGGAAAACAGACTGCACAGATCCATTAAAAATCACTTTAAGACCAGATAGTAAAAAGTAACTTTAAAAGTAACATAAGTAACAAAAATGTCTTTAAAAGTGTTAGGGTTAAATCTCTGAAACAAGATCTACACTTGAGTACTATACCACTTTTTTACCACTGTATCATAGTTTGTTATCTAATGCAATAAAACTTATTTTTAAGCTAATATATAACAAAGCTTAAGCTCACAATAGCTTACTTTATTTTCTCACGAGCATTCAAAAATGAATTCCTTTCACAAATAATATTTCAAATATGTTTTTGTATAAGGAACAAATATATTTTTGTTTAAAGAACTATGCGGAGAAATAACCATATAAATATAAAGATATGCAGTGTAGGCTATACAAATGTTTGCCGGTAACATAAAAGGCCCCATTTTCAGTTGTCTCTGTAGAATTTCATGGTCGCTTGGCTGACAAACACTGGCAAATGAAACCGAGAAACTCAATCATACAAATATGCAAAAACAACAATGAACGCTCATGTACACACAGCCTCTGTGCATTAAAATAATCAGGTGTGTTTCATTTACATACTCAGTGCTTGCTGAATAACAAGTGTATTTATTATAAAACAGCTGCCAGATATGCACTGGCAAGCAAGTATTGAGTGTTTTAGCACACAGAGTTGATTTTCATCATTGGTATTTTACTTTTATGGAACCCAAATAATGATATTTTAAGATCTTTCTCAAGGTTTTGTATCCATACAATGAAAGTCAATGAAGCCTGGACTGACATGAGGGTGAGAAAATCATATTTGGGTGATCGACAATGTTAATTCTGAAATGGTGTTCGTAATGCAACACATTAACATCTAAGCAGTCCAGACACAGCACTAACTGCATTTGAGTAAGGTGCCTCTCACAGCACCGGGTTGGAAAATGACATGCTTGATGAGAGGGCTTAACACATACTTCCTCTCACAGCAGGTACTAATGAAAAAGATAACAGTGCTATTGGCTTAATGTAGCCAGTGAGGTCACTACAACCAGGGTGATATTAAAAGTGACAGGACTGCAAATAATTACACATACATAAAGTGTGTGAATGATAAGCTGGAAATGAGTCGCAAACAGGCATGAAAGCTAAGTAACAGGTAGATCAATTGCTTACTTCCTTTTAGTAGTACCACACTAGATTGTTCTCCTGAGCTGCATATATATCTATAATGAAAAGTGCAGCATGCTACACTACAACAAATACATCTGGACTTTTTAAAACAACTGTGTGGAATCAACAATTATAATGATAACAGTGTGTGGCTGAATCTGTTTCATTAAAATGGCCATTAAAACACTGATACTGTTTTCTACAGCCATCCAAGCGCTTCAAGGACAAATGAGTCATTCTGCAACTGCAGTTAGTGGCTTTAAAATGGCAAAAGTCGAATGCACATGCTTTTCATAGAAATCCACATTTTTAAAAAACACTTTTAAATGTAACTTAAAATAGCATACATCATGTATTTAAGAGTCCTATTATGTCTATGTCTTTATTTTGGAGTGCAGTATGCGCTTTTATGCTTCACTGTTCAACAAACGCATCATTTTTCACATTTTTTATTACTAGTTAAAGCTCCGCCTTCAGAAACACTAAATAGATTCTAATTGGTTAGGCTACTACAGTGACTCTTCTTGTTTTTTTTTGCGTATTCACATGGGCGGGACTTCTGGGTGTTGTAACGTCACAACGTAAATGCTACAAGCTGTTTGTTGTACTTTCTATTGAAGGGAATACCAGTGATCTTTGTGCATTTAAACTTTCCAAATGTTATTATGCTTAGACAACAACATTATGCACTAACCAATAGAAATAAAAAGGTTTCCATTTCCATAAAAATGAAAAAAAAAGAAAAATAGTATACAAAGCTACTGTCACTCATTTTGATGGCCGTGGTGTTACCACAATTGAGCGGATCAGTTTGTACTTGAGGAAAATAAGCATTTTTGGAGCCACCAGTTCCCTCTGGATTTTCTAATGGATTTTTAGGAAAGTGTTTTTTGATTTATGTGTAAAATAAGGCTTTACAACATTTTGTTCTAAACAAATTACGCACGCCTGCCTCCTCGATTTGTAGAAAACGCAGATGGCTAACAAGTTGCTAAACAAGGATTGATGGCATGACTCAACAACTCTACATTCAACAGAACAAAAAGTTCTCCCTTAAGATGGTCTTTTAAAGACACGAAACAGAACATTTCAAATCCTTTTCTGCCTCAAATGCAAGACAGTATTTCCAAGTAGTTTCATTATTATTGTAATTATATAGTGTCACCTGAAATGTGTGAACAAATAATATCTAACTGTACGTTTGGTTTAAGACTTTCATTTTAGAAAGATAGAAATGCCACAGGAATTGTAGAGCTGTATGGTGACAATTTCCTTAATCACTAAAATGGAGGAAAACGCTTGTTGATGTGCTTTGACTAACTTCTGACGGAACAATATTGACTGCTGCACATTTTTTCAGCAGCATTTGGATTATTGTTATTGAAGATTTCTGTGCCCAAGACAAAAGAAAAATAGCTAAGCTAGACCTGCCATTGTGTGTCAGAGGAATTAACATTAGGGGGTCAATTCTTGGAAGAGGTCGCTTTTCATTTTTAAAAGCACAGCTAAGACTTAATGATAACATGTTATTGATTCTGGTCTCACCAATTACCCAAATACATCTCTGAACAGTGTGACAAAAGTGGCAGTAATTTCTGGTGATTCAGTTACTTATTATTATTACAAATTCAAGTATATTAGATAAGATTATGTAATATTACATAACAAGTCAACATAAGAAGTATTTGATTTTCAAGAAATTGTTTAGGTGTACTGTAAAATAAATACATACAGCAAGTAATATCTGATATTGTTTTATTGCAGCAGTAATGATTTTCAGATGCCTGTGTTTACTCTTGAATAAATATATAGATTCATAATGATAATACAATACAAATTATTGAATGTATATCATATATTTACTCAATATATCATATATTTACATATATTTACCAATATTGACTAGTACAGAAGCTTATACAGATTGCTTAACAATCTTGAACATGATGGTATGTCTGTCGTTTAAGTTAATACATTATCATTAACATATCAGCTAGCCAATTGTTACCCCACTGTTACAACTATATACCAGATAAATACTTACTAAATTATCTTGTCTTTCTTTTCATTTCTGATATTTGCAATAAATAGCAAATATCGCTCCACTATTTCATGGAATAATGTAATATTCACATGAACAATTGTCTTAGTTAAAGAATAATATAAACAATATGATTTCACAGCACTTTTCTGTAGTATAAACACATGGCTGCATCCAAATCAATTCAATACAGCAGCTCAGACTTGTGTGAAATGACAAACTTACTCTAAACTTATGCAATTGTGTTTGACAGAAGAGGTGCCAGTGCTGTTGACAAATGCTCCTGTGCAACACATCTTATTGTGACTCACTGGTTTTGAGGCATTTCAGACCATTTCTCATTTAAGCAATAAAGAAACAGAGGATTCAGAAGGTTGGATCATCAATCATTTGCATGGCATGGGAGAGAGAAAATGACAAGGAACATGCAAAGTTTRCCGAGTCAATATGAAACATATAGAGTAGAATTTAGGTGAAAGAACAGGTGGAAGACATGGTCAGATGATAGAAAAATCATTTGCTTTATGCAGAGTGTAAGTCAAAATTAGTGACGTCAAGTAACTTATTACTGATATTAAACGTGCTAAATTTCTGGCTTCTTTCAGCGCTTGAAATACTAAACAACCTGAACTTATTTTTACCTACTGCTGCCATGCCCATTTTAGCATATTATTATATTAGCTTTGGGTTACTATAAAACTACGGTTATGCAGTCAAACACCAAGAATCAAGAAAATGGTCTGTGCATATGGAAAGCTTCAGTCTCGTCTGATATTTGTCAAATAAAAAGCATCGTTTTACTAAACTCCTCCGTTCACACGAGATAAGGATAAAATACGAAAGAATTCTCACCACAGTACGCCGCAAGAGAAAAACACTCTTAACCACATCGCTTTAAATACAAAACGCAGACAGACCGTGTTTCTGTTTGAAAACTGCCAGCCAATAAGCTGCAGTATAAACTTAAACTTTATGATAAAAGCTATTAAACGCAACGCGATGTATGTGGAACTTTCCCATCCCGTATTTGGAGATCAAGGATGCTGATGGAAGCAAGTTACTCACCGGCTCGTGTGATGTTGCGATGCGGGGATTCCTCAGGTTGACTCACACTGAAATGTAATATCTCGACACGAGACGGATTTGTTTCACAGGTGCAAGAGCAAGAGCTTTACTGACAGTTGTCTGCACGCCCCACTCGCTACGCCACGCGCCGCGCTGCCACGGACGCACAGCGGCGGTCGAGGTAATGAGCCAGAGGACAGGACTGACTGTCTGCTCGACTTCAGCCGTTTTCGTTAGGCTTAATATGAGGGTAATGTTGAGTATAATGTTACCAATTGCCAAAAACAATAGTGGCAGAGTAAATACAATTACACCATGTTTACATTCAGTTTATTTGAAATTCTAATAACAAAAGTGAAAGTGTGTTTGATGAAATGCCTTAAACCATGTTGTGTCTGTTGTCCAGTCTCTCCCTTCTAATTTTCTTCAAATTTAGCAAACTTAGTTACTTTTGTAGGGTTCCTAATATGCGCTTTTACAAAGTCTTGAGTTTATTTTTTGGGTTTACTAGAATAGGTTGTTTGACTGGTCCAAAATCATGAATTATTCTCACTTCCCAGTCAAACCCGCTGTTTTATTCCAGTTCTGATGAAAATGTTTTCTGATTGGACAGCTGGACCAGTGTGTTGTGATTGGTCATTGATTGGAGTGTGTATACAGAAATGTCACACCACTTACCATATGTGCGACTCCTGTGAATTTCTGCTTCTTCTGTGTAAACTCTAATTGGGTTAGTTTTGCCTAATCAGCTAACCATATGCATGGTTACTTCCTTGTTTTCGATTTCCGGTGAGCTGTATTCCTTTTCTGTCAATGTCATTGTTGTTCATCAGTGGGAAATTGTGAAAACTACTTGAATGCTTGACCTGTCTATTTAATAAACAGTAGTACACTATACAGTATTAAGCTTTAAATATTGCATTATCAATGCTAAAGCTACCTAAGAAATTACAATTCACTGGAAATTTTCCAGCTAGCTTAAATTATTAAAGAAGTTTGTAAGACCGTTACATGCATGTATATGAGCCAGAGTCAGATAATAATGATGAACTTGCCTCTTAAACCAGCAGACTAGTTAAAGAAAGCATTAGTGCATGCTGTGATTATCGCTGCAGAATGAATCGAAGAATGAAGTTGTTTTTACAATCAAGAACATTGTCTGTGATTGTCTGTGAGGCTGAACAAACAAGATTAGCATTAATGTGGAACGAAAATGGCAACACTCAGTGGAAACTTTTTAAATATATGTTAAATATATGTTTCTTTTACAGTATAACAAACACATATCTCAAATGATCAACAAATATAGTTTTTTCAGGACACTGTAATGCTGCACTTCAATTCTGCACTTAACGCTATAATTTGGCCTCTTTATTGAAAGCTTAAAAATGAACTGAATGATTAATGATTTGAAAAGGATGCGTGTCACCTTGTAACATCTAGATAGAATACTTTAGTTTTCTAAAGGAATGTTATTCATAAAGATGGTGACCTAGATTTTAATATGGCAAAGAAGAGAGTGTTTTAATAATGGGAGCTAAATGTCAATTTATCCACAAAGTTAAATGTAGTGGCTAAGTGGCTAATTCACTTATTGCCACCTAATACATACCAATGTATTCAGTCTCAACAAAGTGCAGTTTCCTTTTTAACACAGAATGTTATACAATGAAAAACTCTGCCAATAATGATTAAAGATTAAAGCAAATTGGTTTACAATTAAATGCTGATAACAGCCACCGAAAGAAAACAACATATGTAAACTAACTGCATTGTGTAAAAGACAAGCTGTCATCCAAGCAGAGAAAAAAAGACAAAAAGGAAGTTGGGAATTTAATTAGTGGAGCTGTAGATGTTGAAAAGTTCAAACTGTCACTATCAGTGACCTTTGACTTTCTTTCTGAATGCAACAGTATAAGCATTTTTCACAAGTAAACTGGTCTCATTCTCTGCCTTTAGCTTGTGGTAAACTGCAAAATGTTGCCATGAATGTTGTCAAAATCTAAGATAGATTTCTAAGATAGTTTGGTCTTTGGCTAGTTTATATTTCTGAAAATGCCCAGTAGGGCATTTAATATGGGGCAACAATTTATCAGACAAAGACATTTGAACTTAGAATGTATTTTATTTTACATTATGAATGAATTATAGATAGATACATCAATTGTAATGCATCAAGAAAAGAGAACATCATTGGTTCACAAAAGTTTTCCCTGCTTTAAATCAATATTGGTTATCTTGAAGCTGGTTGGTTTAGTAGTGGTTTAGATCTCTTCATTGAAGAATGTATTATGACGAAATCCCTCTGGAGAAAATGAATAGGCAAACACTCTATTGTGAATCCAGCACCATTACCAGTCACATTAAAAACAGCAACAGTCTGCACCAACAAAACAGACTATTTTGGATGGAGGCTCTTTGTGGTGTGAGCCACCTACTGATCTACATAAAGCCAATTGCTAATACAGAGGCATTCATGGTGTAATCAGCTACTGATGTTTTTGATCATCTCTCTTACCCTCACTATTTCTGTCAGGTATAGAGGCATTTTAGACCCAGTTTGGGGAATACTAACCCCTCTGAAGTCTTTCATCAGTCTTTCAGCAGGGCAGAAACATGCAAAACCTTTTAACTTAAGGAACAATGGACAAAATAGTGCCTCTGCGTTTGTATATGACTGTATCCATGTGTCTCCTGACACTGCTCTGTTTTCTCAATTTTGCAAAAATGAGTTGAATATGGAGCAAAATGTTGTTTTCACAAACTATGGGTTCATAAAAGAAACCCCAAACGGTGGAAAATCAACTCAGTTTTGTCTACAAGTAAAAACAAACCTCTAAACAATTTTAAAATCCTTTCTCAAAATAAAGACAAAAAGCTATGGTTACTCTATAAAGTAAACTGAGTAAAGGTTGTAATATCTAAGTTTACCAATAAAAGGAAAACAATCTGTTTTGTTTTTCAACTTTCAGCTTCAAAGGCACCGTTTTACATAGAAAAAATTCTTAGCTTGCATTGCCTTTAAATTGTTTCAATTTACATGCCTTTATTATTTACATGTGTGTAACATGCTTTAGTATTAACAGCTGGTTCCATGGCGGTTATGTACAGGCTTGGATAACACATCTTAATAATCTCAGAGATACATTTGTCAAACTAAGTAAATTTGGTATTTCTTTGATGAGAATATATAACAAGGTGGAAGGCATTCCCTGCTTTGGCAATAGGCAAAAAAGCACACTGATAAGTTTAGTAGAATTACACTGAAGATGAATGGAAGTGTCAAAGGATTTAATTCCTGTAAGCAACGAAATAAGAAGGTCTGATTATCTAAACCAGCAGGTGTTTTTTTCCAAGCAAAATCAAAGCAGGTTGATGCCTCCTTTTTACTAATGAGAGTTTATTTTAGCTTTTTAATTAGCTATGCACATCATGACACTGACAGTAATTTCTTAATGTTGATGGGCCAGACAAGTAGTTCCTGTTAAATGACTCCTCTTGCTATCCTATGTCATTCAGTGACTCAATCTGGCAACACAGAATTCTGCCACTGCATTCAAAGGGCATTCCTGTATCCCACCTAACAATTTAGGGTTGTAAGAAAGTTTTTCCTAATGTCTCCATTAAGTAATGAAAATGTTCTTGGAATTCCAGGAATGTTCAAAACATCCAGTTGTGGTCCAGTTTGTTGACAATGTATTAATATTGTTACAAAGAAAGTTATTCAAACATTTTTTAATTACTTAATGTTTTAAAAACTTTCGACTAACTATTTAAGAATAATGTTTTTGATACATGTATTCTGTGGCAAGTTAACAGTTAACTTTGAAAAAACATTTTTATAGAATGTTCGAATAACATTTTCTGTTAGCTGGGATAATCCTACCTTATCTGTTTACAACAGCTCTTACAATCTTATTTGGAACATTTTTTAAATTGCATTTTTCTAATGCATGACTTTTGATTAGATTTTTGGTATTACGGCTCACAATTCAAACAGTTTAATGACTAACTTCAGGGAGAGAGCTCAGGGTCTGTATAATGTCACCTCCCAATATAAAAACAACAAAACATAACAAAAGAATAATCAGTGTCAGTCACTTGCAATCAATATTTTGGTCTCTTGTAAAAACAAATGCAAAATTTTCTCCCAACAAATGATTAAAAGTAACACATTTTGTGGTTGATGGAGCATATTTAATATTTTGTGTAAATCAAAAAAAGATTTGTTTAGACATTTTGCAAACAATGATTATCTTAATGACCTTACTTTGTTTGTTTCAGATTAAAATGAACCCCAAAAGTAATTAAAGTTTATCCAGTATGTTGGTATTGAGTCTTACCATAGAGACCCTAAAACATTTAAAGCACATGTAACTACATAACAGCATGTGTTAAAGCAACAGTATTTTACTGAAGGTTGTCCCATCTAGCCTGACAGCATTGGACTTTGGGGTTTTTCCAAGCGTGACTTGAAGAATTGTGACCTTTTCATTGTTATCTGTGACCTTAGCCAGTGATTTTTTGAATCTGTCTTCCCTCATTCCAGTTGACAGGACTTGGTCTTGTATGACATAGCTGCCCGGAGACACTGCATGTCATGCAATATGGCCGCCAATTTGAGAGACTTTCCTCAAAGGGGCTTGTCTCAATAAAACATATGATTCCAAATGTTTTTGGATATTCCTTTACCAATATATAGGTGTAATTCATGTTTATTTCTTGATATAGTGACAAGTCGCAGACAAATCTTTCTAAATTCATTCCATATATTTCCCTTAAAAATTAATAAATAGAAACAAGGCTGTTTATATCAATAGAACTGAATCCAGTGGTCACCATAATTATTCCATAGGTCATAGCAGGGAATATAGTCAGAAATTGGCCAGAGCATAATAACTGTGCATAACTGTAACATAATAAATCAGGTGTTATTTCCACCTTCACAATTCCTTTTCTAGCTCCCCATTTGACATTAATACAATGCAATTTGAAAGGACTTCATGTTCCATTTCATTTCCTGCTGAAGAACCTCATGCAGTATAAATTAAATCCTGATCCGTTATCCTTAACTTGTGCTTTTCCTCTACAGGACTTGCTTGAATTTGTTTGTTCCTGCTATCCCAGTTTCTGGAACATCTTTCTTTGTCTGGCTGGAACACAGTGGAATTTTAGGGAAGCATTTGGTAGGAAACTGCCTGATTCAAAAAAGAGAAAATATTAAAATCATAAATCCATGACTATAAAAGATGTGACACATGCTGAGATTCTCTGTCTCAGATCCAATGTGGCCAGACAGACAGAAGCTGCACCTGTTTTCTTATTTTTATTTTTGCTTCAGAAGTATTGCTTTATATCTTATAGGCCTTATTTAAATAAATTATAATTTAGAATACCTTAAAAAATAAATATTCTTGCCCCATAAAATTTCATAATTTCACAAACCACAATTTATCAAGCATCTATGAATGAAGACTGAAATGTAAAATACATTCCAATAGTCTTATGGTTATAAATTTAACCTAACAAAAGAATTTTAAAAATATTTACATAAGCAACAACTATGTAACTATTGCTACCTATTTTCAAATGTACATGTACCTCATCTGCACTATCAGAATTATGTATTTATATTTTAATGAGAGCCTTTGCTTCAGTTCTGGGGAGAATCTCTACACAGCCGACTCAGTGGCTTTTGTTTACCTCCCACAGAGCTCACCAGAAACTGACAGCAACGGTTAATTAGACCTAAAATATGTCTTGGTGCCTCCATACAGTGATGCTTCCCTGGGAACTGCTGTATGCAGGGCGTGATTAGAACAGGGTTCCATAGGGTTTCACTAATGATGCGCATGTGATAAACAGCATTGCAATTTCCTGATTTTAAGACTTCCTGCACAGGGTCTAAGTCAGTCACACCTACCAGCTGTGTAACAATATCTTGATCCACCATTCATTATTTTCTATGTGCCACCAGCACAACCAAAATGGCAATAATACTGAATTACTGTAATTAATTGTTTGCAGCCAGTGTTGTTATGGTTAATGCATTATTTTTCACTGTTTACTGAGGGGCAATGTTTTGCCTCAGTTACCATATGCTTTACATTCTCATGCTGATGGTTATTAATTAATGATGCATATTATTAAATCTCAGTCAAGAATATGGCATTGTTTAATATGATCTGCTTGAAAAATGTGTTGTCAAGAAACACATGGGCAAGCTCCATGAAACAGCAAAATGCACCAGAGGAGCAGAGAAAAAACAGATGGAGAGAAAAAACACTGTTCGCCGGCTTCCAGGAAGCGACTGATTTTTGATCATTACAGCTAGAAGACTCACCTTCTCTCTATTTGCCAATCAATCTGTTCTCGTCGTCTGTCAGATTGTCTCACCATCTTTTGTATTATGTTCAGTCTGTGTCTTCATTTCACAGAGCCTTACAGGAGTCGTCTGATTTTGTCCTGGTGGTTGAAGAGCCATAAAATGATACATCTGAGTGTCTGCACCCGTCTTTTATCTCCTACTAACAACTTTTTCTCTTTACTCTTGTTCTTGTGATGCTACAGTCTGGGCCATCTGAGATGTTAAAGTCATATAAATACTGAGATATTATCATTCATACTGACTGAGTTTCAACCACATTGCTGAATTCAAAGATAAATAGGCGTGTATTTTTAGAGGTACATTAGAGTTACGTTAAGTGTACTGTGACATGTATGATGTAATTCAGAATGAGCAAAACAAAATGGGCTTTTTTTGTGTCACTACAGAATTTAAAGAGGTATAAGACGAAGTAAAATAAAACAGCCTTTGAGGTGGGAAAAAATATTCTTGCCTTTAAGGTGGAAAAAAATTCTGTAACTTTGTAACTTGCCCATCAAGTTTCGTTCTTAAAGTATTATTCAAAAACTAAAATACTACATCAATTCCATTTGGTGGTAGGGCTGTTTTAAGGTCTGTACAAAGCATGCTGTGGAACTCACGTCAGCACTAGAGCTATGCACATGCTGGCTTTCAAATAGAACTGTCTCAATGATGCTTATGGATGTATTACCATAATTTGTCTGCCATTCTCTTTGGTTCTGCCTCCCAGTGGCACTCCAACATAACATGACTTATTAAATACTCGTATTTAAAAAACTTCTGTTGTGCTTTGAAGAGCAACACAATAGTGTTAGTCTTTATAAAGCTTAAATAGTCAAAACAATGTCTGCTCTTAAGCGAACAATTACAACTCTCCAAGGACACCTCACATTAGCCTTTGATAGACTGGGTTTATATCAATGTACTGGCCAGATGATTAAGGTGAACTGCCTGTCAAAGGTAATCTGGAATCTCAGTCCCATAAGAAAGCGGCAGCCACTTTCATCGCTGTTTTATGGGGACCGTTTGATCTCAACCTCCAGGCTCAAATTAAAGGGCTACAAGGACCAACAGCAGCCTGTCATTAGCCACTGCACTTTTATCTGCATAGCTGGCATCAAAGCCACGGTTCAAAATCATTCATAAATCATGACAGAAACTGCATCTAATTATCATTTTATTGCACAAGATCATTCAGCAGTCCTTATGTTTGTTAGCTTGTTTAGCAACTTTTATTAATTTGCTCATTTGTTCCAAGTAGGAAAAAAAGAAATGCCATGTTTTTTCATTTGAATTGAAAACCCTTATGGCACTGTCACACACACTGTGGTAAATTAAAGATGAAGGATGAATGAATTAAGAATGAAGTTAAAAAATTAAAGATGAGGTGAGGATGAGAACAAAGGCCAAATGGATTAACATTATGACAGTTCCTGACTGGACTGTCTGTATTTACCAGAAACATCTTGCCTATTAAATCTAAGGGACCTCTCAGCATGTGATATGCATAATTCTTTAGTCAAATGGACTATGAACTTCTGTCCTTGATAATTAAATAATTGTATAGTTATTGTGGTTAAAGAGTGGGTCATTTCAATCTAACCCTCCCTTCAGGTTCACCAAAACCACACCTTCTCCAACACATACGCATACATAGTTTGACAGGCATGTATTTGAACTGAATGCAGTGATTGGACAAACGTTTTGTTTTGTGTGTTCCAAAAAATATAGATATTTAGACCACTTAGTGGTTGCTTACAGGATGTGAACAAACTTTCAACCAGCATAACAAAAAATATTTCAGGAAAACATAAATTACAGTAAATTACACATGTACAGCTGTCTTCAGCAGATTATTTGCTACAAACGGAAACTCCTGTCATCATTTATTTGTCCTGAAGTCAGAACTCTTTTGACTTCTCCCTGTGGAACACAACAGCAATTGTTGTCTATTACAGACCGTCTGTAAATTGAGGTCATGCAAAGGTATGAGGGGCCGTATAAACAGTAATTCATTTTTCTTTCACATCCACATATTTTTACTCTTACACACGTACATTCTCCTTTCTATTATATATATTTTTACTCCCTCCCTCACAGTTTAATCTCATATATAACACTCATTTCGTGGGTGACAAATTCTTTCATTCTTATTGGAGTAGTGTTTACATTCTCATTATTCTCATTATATATATATATACCATCCATTTGCATTATTCTTTGTATTAAAACTGATGTCTCTACAGGTCTTTAAAGTAGGAGGATTCTCCAAAACAATACATAAGGTGTGCATGGTACAGCCATGGAGGTCTCCTACAGTAACTGGCCATCCATGTTTTTCTTATAACAACACATAAAGCAAGCATTAAAAAAGTGTCCCATACATCTGAATTATACTTGCAGCCACATCTGCAAGTGGAAAAGATCGGCATTACCTGCCGGACCATAAATGGTACATGTGACAATGTCTGACTTTCAAAGACTATATTTTTTTTATATTTACATCTATTTCATTATTTATTTATTTGTTTCACAGACCCAGCCCCCCATGCCTCTTCCTTCAACCCCCATTTACAAAGAGTAAGACAAAGAAAAAAAAAAAAAACAACACTTTTTAGAATGTATACAAAACTGGTGCTGTTTATTACAACATTTAATCTGTCTCATATTTGTCATTAMGTTTATCAGCAGTAACTGTGCACAGTGCAGCACTTTATTCGCAGTGCAATGTAAACATGGAGGAGAGAATTGCACTGATTTATTTTATTAGTGACTTGTTAGTTTAGGCTATTTAAACTTAACACACAATCTTGATCATGCTTCTCAGCCGATTCACAGTGTTATAAATGACCAGCCTTACATTTTCATTAAACTCTGTCACACATACAGTCCTCTCTTAGATACATGAAACTTTACTAATAAATGTATACATTGAATGCTTTTGTGTGACTGTGTGTGGTAAACAAGAGCATAATATATGAATGTGTGCATTATTAAATATATGAATATAAGAGTAAACATACATGTGTATAAAAGGAATATGTTTGTGTGAGGACCAGAATGAATTAGACTTGATCAGCCCCTCTCACAAAGGCTTTTTTGGATTTCCTGAGCGCTCTTAACCCAGTGCTGGAAAAAACAGTGCACTGTTCTGTGTATGTTTTAAAGATTTACAAGTAGACAGTATCAAACCTATAGTCTGTTTGCATATCATTTACTCTAACTGCCAATATTAGAACATAAAATGTTTTACATTTTTACATTTAATTAATTTTTTTTATCAACAATGCAAAATTGTGAGGAGTCCTTGAGCTTAAACTTAATTTCCACTACATTTAAAATGCAAAAAAAAAAGCATTAAGAAAATTCCAACAATAATACCAACAGGCAAATATCTGAGGGCCTTTAAGCAGTGTGATAGTCAGAGCGTAGCTTTCATTCACAGCGACCAGCATACCTCACTCAGCCTGTTGCTTAGTTACCAACAATGTTTCCATCCTGCATCAACAGACGATGGGAATGTAATTGATTTGGAAGTGAATTTCATCCTTGTCATTATTCATTGCATTAAATATGCACCGTGTTTGCTTATCATAAAATATACGACTGTTCTTAAACGTTCTGGCTGGAGTTAACTGGGTTTATTGTTAACAGAAAATCATACAAAATGAAAATGGAGAAAGTGTATGAGGCATTTGGAAGCTACATAGGTAAACATTTAAAACTTAACATGTTGATAATTAGTATTGAAAGATGTGAGACATAGGGAGATTCTAACAGGTGGAGTTAAGCTGAAACACTCTTAAACATTAGGCATTTATTTAAATGACTGTGTTTAGCCTTTTTTTATGAGCGAAATGATAAAAACAATGTTTGGGGCTATAGCAGTACATTTGTATTTGTTGACGAAAGAAACGACAGGTTTTGAATGCTTTATGGTCCACAGAAATAATAAGCTATAAACAGGAACACTGAAGATTTAAGGTGCTGCTAGCAAGGTAAGTTACTTACAGGTAAACTTGGTTTAAATATTAAATAATATTTAAAGAAATATTTTAAACAGTCACTTTATTCAGTGAATCGATGGGTCTTTTTTTAGGGTTTTGATATTTGTTTAGATAAAGGCCCTATCCTGTACAACAATGATAATAATACAGCTGTACTGTAAGCTCTGTAAGCTACATACACTATATATATATATACTGTATATAAGTACTAATTAAGGTGGTGCAGCAAACAACTGGAATTCATATTTGCCAAATAACTGAAAGAAAATCATGTGGACCAAGTTAATAGAAATCCCACCTTCAGTCACAAGATACAATTTAAAATTTTAAAATAGAATTATTATTATTGTTTTGTTTATTAAATTCTGAATAACAGAGCCCCCCTGACAGATGTTTCAGGATATAAGCATAAGGTACTAGATATTCATCAGAACACTGAGTTCCGCAATAGATCATGTTTGCATAATGAATTAAGGAATTAAAGCTGGGAGCTGCCATTTGCTTTGCTCTTGAGCTCTGGTCTGTTTACCTGCGGATGACATTCATCTCAGCCAAAGTCAGATGTTTAATGGGCATGAAACTAACACACAAGCAACAGGCTCTTAGTAAAGAAAATGAGTGAATTTATATGGGATGTTCTCTTGACACTTAGCTTTTCATTTCTGTGGAAGGCAAGGGTAATGACTGTTCTGCGATGTAATTAACAACAGCCCGTCTCTTCCTTAATTTCTTATTGACCCAAGGATCAGTGCTTGGCCCGCCTGACATTGGATGTAAATTAATAAATGTTTCCTAATGTATAAAAATGGCTCAGGCAGTAGAAGTAGATTCTGAAGGATCTGAAACATTCTTCCATTTTTACTATAGAGACTTAAAACCCTATTTTGTTTGTTTGTGTGTTAAATTATTACGTGGTTTTGGAAAACCACAGCTCTGTGGTAATGTATTTGTATGAGTGATGTCATGTATAATGTATCTATGATGAAATGAAGCAGGAACCTTTGCTTCAGGAACCTGTTTTCACACTATAAGCCTATTAGTGCTTCAACACAAAAACTATAAAATAAAATATTTTGTTAACATTACCATAGAGTGGAATATGACTCACTTTTGTCTTAAAAAGACATGACATTTAGTATTTAGTAAAATAAAATATAATGATCTTGAAAATGCACAAATGAACCTGTAGAATAGATAAGATCCAGGCCAAAATATAGAAC
>JBAJNP010005774.1:0-27822 GCA_036877545.1 Yasuhikotakia modesta
TTTTTTTTTTTTTTTTTTTTTCAGGTTCTTGAGCCTTCTTTCCGTCAACCCTACCCCAATGTCACTCGCTGGTTTGTCACCTGCATCAACCAACCCCAGTTCAAGGCTGTTTTGGGAGAAGTCAAGATGTGTGAGAAAATGGCTCAGTTTGATGGTAAGTTTCTCCAGAGTTGTAACACTGTCCCTTTTGTTTCTGTGAAGATGCGTAACATTACCAGAAACTGCTGTGTTGTAGAGCAAAACTGATAAGGACAACATGGGATTGAAACACTGCCACTGAACAATTGTTGAAGTTTTGTGTATCCTATTAGTGTTTGGTTTAGTGCATCCTAAATATGTAGTTTTGTTTGTGTGCAAGATGGATATGCTTGGATTCTTATGGCATGTTTAGTGTCTGCACATCTTAAAGACACCAGTACATTTATTGAGGTATTATGATATAAATCGGTATAAAATTCAAAGAAATTGATCTCAGACAAATTGTTTATTGATAGATTTATTTTTACTGTTGAGCTTAATGTAATTGTGAAAAGATGGTTCATTCTGAAGTTTGTCTTACTCAGGATTTACTTTTTCTTTTAATAGCCAAGAAATTTGCAGAGATGCAGCCCAAGAAAGAAACTCCCACCAAAAAGGAGAAGGGAGGTAAGGAAGGAGGCAAACAGCAACAACAGCCACAGGAGAAAAAAGAAAAGAAAAAGGAGGAAAAGAAAGCCGCGCCTGCAGAGGAGGAGATGGACGAATGCGAGGCTGCGTTGGCTGCCGAGCCAAAAACAAAGGACCCTTTTGCTCACCTTCCAAAGAGGTACTTGATGCATCTCTGCCGGTTAGAAATGTTCTGCTCAAGGGTCTGTTTAAATCCTAATGTTTCTCTTTCCCAATTGCTAGTTCCTTTGTTATGGATGAGTTTAAGAGGAAATACTCCAATGAGGACACCCTGACCGTGGCCTTGCCTTACTTCTGGGACAACTTCGATCGTGAGGGCTTCTCAATCTGGTTTGCAGAGTACCGCTTCCCTGAAGAGCTCACCATGACCTTCATGAGCTGTAATCTTATCACAGGTACGGTCTGGTCACAGTGACTCTTGTTTGGAGTTTGCTCAATAATGAACGTTAAGGAGCTAGGAATGTTCCTTTGATTCAGTAGAATGCAACGTTTACTAGTTGTGCAAGAGTCGAGCAACAAATAGCGTTTTGTGGCACGTGCAACAACTCGTGTTCTTCTCTTCAGGAATGTTTCAACGACTCGACAAGCTGCGTAAGAATGCGTTCGCCAGCGTCATCCTCTTCGGTTCAAATAACGCCAGTTGTATCTCCGGTATCTGGGTCTTCAGGGGCCAGGATCTTGCTTTCACTGTAAGTGTTTTGCATATTCATCCCTGTTTTGTTTCCTGTTGATTGTCTTTCATAGTTTTGATTGGGGTTTTGTGTCTAAACAAGTTGCAAAAATGGCCAAGCAGGTTTGTTGTTGGTAGACAAAGGAATAACTCCGCCTCCAAATTCAAGCTATTGGTTGAGCCGGTGTTGCTGTGTCAGGGTGGTCAGGATGTTCAGTCAAACAAATCAACATTTTGATAAAGCCACAGAGTCGCGGATGGTAGTTGCTTTTGTTATCTGTGCCATTATTTTTAAATGCATTCCAAACTGCGTGGCTTCATCTGGATCAAGTTTTAAAAACTGTCTGACAGATAAGACGCTGCCATTAGAAGTGATGTCTTATCTCTGTGCCAAAATATGACCTGTAGCAAAAACAGTTTTCATTGAAAGCAACATTGAGTTTTATCCAGTTTATAGCAATATACAAACAGCCCATCCTGCCATGGTGGTGATGATTAAACCTAAATTTGTGGGTGGAGAAGCATTTAAAAATCAGTTGAAGACCTTATTGTCTGGAAATCTGACAGATCTGAAAAACTGGATGGTTGTTCCTGGGCGATCAGTACCAGCATATCTTAAGAACCTGTACATGATATCTTCTGTTAACGGCAAAGACTGACAGTTAAACTGGGCTAGTCAGATTAGGCAGATGATAACATGGCTGTGTTGTGGGACTTCCTTTGTCCTTGTAACCATGAACAAACCTCCATGAGATTAAAAAGTGATCCAGATGACACTGTACCATTATAATTTTGCATACTTTCAGTTGAAGCATAGCTCTTGCAATAATGAATCATTTCCTGCAGAAATTTCTTGCATTGTGTTTTAGTCAATAGAATGTGCAGATAAATGTATTTGTATATACAATGTCTTTTGTTACCGTTTTGAGATGTTGCTGCGATTGTAATCTTAGTCCAATAACAAAACTAGTGGAGCGGAACAGCAGATGAAATATCTTGACACCTTAAGAAGAAAAGTGCTGATCAAATAACTGGGAGGTGTTTCATTTGAATGCAAATGTTTAAATGAACGATCTGTAATAATTCTTGTGAAATGCTCAATGCTTTTTCTCATTTCAGCTGAGTGAAGACTGGCAGATCGATTACGAGTCGTACACTTGGCGCAAGTTGGACGTAGACAGTGAGGAGTGCAAGACCATGGTGAAGGAGTACTTTGCATGGGATGGTGAATTCAAACATGTTGGCAAACCCTTCAACCAGGGCAAGATCTTCAAGTGAGCGCATGTCTCGCGCCAATATTTATCAGAATCGATGGACGTGAAATCCGTTTACGAATCTCATGTACAAGGTTGTGTGCTGTGATGGTTGGAAGATTTCCGTTAAGAAAAATAAAATTCTTTTCCACAGTCTGTCTTTGTTTTTTTTTTCTTCACAGCAATAAATGCAAGCAAAGCTATTGAGTGTTTTGTTTATTAATAATAAGGTATTGAGCAAGTATATAACAGGTGATTGTTTAAATGGTCTCTTGTCTTTCCTAACTGCAAGTTTAAAATGTGAGCTGTCAGATTTCCTAGGAAATGTTAGTTTTGATTTTGTTTGACTTCATGGGAAGTTATCTACAGTTTTTCACATGTATAGGAAGACACATTTCATGTATAGGAAGACTAAAGTAATGCCCTGGTTTAACTCTGAATGGGGCAAAATGACCATTTAATCTAATACAAAATGGGTTTTAAACTATTTTTTAAAGGTGACATCTTTTAAAACTATCAAGTTATGGGTGGAGTAGAAGTACTTTTTTCTAAGTGATAGTGCTGGTTTGAATGTTCCCACAAAGTATATTTTTTCCTCAACTTAATGGTTTCCAGGGTCCTAAGATAAAGCAAACAAATTATGTTCTCATAAAATCTGGAAGTCATTGGAACTCAGGGAACAAAATGGCGTCTCTGCTGTATAATAAAGTGGCTGCAAGCTTTGGCTACACAATGAACTAAACCCACCAGATGTCGCCCAAGACTGAAAATCACATGCAGACGCTTCAGTTTGTTTAACTTTTGTCACTTATTCCTTTCAGCATCCATGTTGACTTAAGGCGGTGTTACAGCAATGGTATTAAATGGTGCACCGCCCTTAAATCCTTCTGCAAACTCTACAAGCTATTACATTATACGCCATTTAAATACACATATGCGCATAAAACACATACTGGTCTATTAAGTTATTTAGTAGGAGTCTGTGCTTTTTCATATAATGTGTGTATAAATTATATAGCATACATTATATATGTTTTGGGGGGCATATAAACTGAGATTGAGGTCTTTATTTACACATCTTCAAGTGCTTCAAGTTAGAAAAACTCCCAACTTTACATATAAATTATTGCAAACAAACTGACTGTTTGACTTTGGGCTGCTTGCGCATAATGTCGCACTGAGTCATTTTCGTGTATTTTTCACTGGGAACGATGGGAACCAGTTCGCATCAGCCCAAGCACACGTGTGTGTTTGCATAATGTCGGTTGACACACCTCAACAAAGACTGTGTAAACTTATAATAAACACAAAGGAGTCGCACCCAACATATGGGCGTATCTTCTAACCTATCCGTTCATTTCTATGCGATGCATGAATTATTAATACCCTTGAATCTCACTGATCCTCAGCAAAACCCTCGATATGTGTGGCAGAGGTTGAATAATACACGCAGATGCAGGTGCATGAAATGGACGCGTGGAGGAGCAAAGAGGAGAAACCAGACCCCACCAATGGCATTAAGTAAATAATTGTGCAAGGACGCCCGCAAATGTTGAGTTGCGCAAATGTTGTGTTAGATGTAGCGCCAGAGTTGCCCTGATAAAACCCTGGCAAACATTGGGTGCGGTTTGGGCTCTGGTACGCCTGGCAGATGTACTGACCTCATTTAACCTTGCAAATGTCATTTGTGTGTGTGTGTGTGTGTGTGTGTGTGTGTGAGCACGAGATTGGCAAGCATTTGTCACACTGTATAGACGGATTCACTTGCATGACTTTGAAGAGCCCAGGCATTGATTTCACCCCGTGATCTATTGCATAAAAGCAAGTCTTCGGCCTCTCGCCGAAAGTTTCGTATGACAGGAAGGCTGGCGGGTATTACTAATTCCTGGCACGCTAGTTTAACGCGCGTCACTTTGTTTTTGGTTAAATAAGACCAAGTTTTTTGTGTCGTTTATTCTTCGGCAACATGGTGCAAGAACCACATTCAAAGCTAACAATTTTAGGTTGCATGAACGTTTCCCTAATGTTTTCAGTAGGTAATTTGAATATGCTAGGAGAGTTCATGAACGCCATTTTAGGAAATTGTATTAACATTTTTGCTTGGTTATGAGAATGTGACATTTTTAATTTCTGTAACTTTTAAAAACATTTCACTAAGCATAAAAGAAAATGTTTTTGATATGATATATAAAGTAAAAACATTCTACTAATGTTACAGCAGGAGATCCTTGATAACTTTTAAAGAACATTAGTCAATGTTCTGAGAATCTTCCCTGTTAGCTGTAATCCTTTAGCTCTGGGGTTTTGAAGCGTTACGAGAGGGTGGGTAAAAATATGATTTGAGTTAGAAAACGCACAGGGATTTGAGAAAGTGGAGCTCAAACGCCTGCCAGAAAAACTCCTCTTCTTTTGTATTGGTTCTTTGTTAAGTTAAGAAGGGTCAAACTAAACCAGCTTCAAGAACAATGCGTGCTGTAATGCCAACAGCAACGCTATACTTGTTCTGCCAGCTCCCCTTAAAGTTCCCCTGAGCTTTCTCGCTCTCTTGCTGTTGTTCCTTCCCAGGTCTTCGTTTAGTTTCCATCACACACTTCTTTACCGATTGATTTTATTAGGCTGCGCCGGGTTCATGTAACAGAATGTTACAGTACCTGGAATCACCTGAAGTGTTTTCTACATTCAGTTAAAGTCTCTTCCAGTTGAAGAAAAGCTTGGTATGCCTTTGTTAGGAATCTGTTCCACACATCTGGAAGGAGTAAGGAGTCGCAGCGGTCAGAAAAGCGAGGCGCTCTGGAGAAAAAGATTTCGCCTCAGCGCAGTATTTGGAGAGTTTCATAACACGTTCTCTTGGTTGCTTCGGTAACTCTAGAACGCCGCCACACAGCAGTGTCACAAAAACTGTTACCTTATATACAGAACGTTTCTTGGCAACAATGAGTCATTTGCGTAGCCTCAAATTAAATGAGGAACTCAAGAACGGAAACCAGGCTATGAAAGTGTATCTTTTATGAAACTGGTTGGTGCCACAGTGCTGATATGGGAATTTTCCCCTGGAGCTAGTCACCACCCTAATCTACCAGGAACAAATAACCGTGCTAGTTAATCAGGCTTGACAAAACTCGACTCATCTTCATCAACAGTTAACCAAAAATATTTTGTACTTTGTGATTTTAACCTAAACCACAAAACAGTGGTAAAGAAAAACAGATAAGGATGTTTCTCTAGTTTTAAACATTGATTAGGATGATTCTCAGATAAACCGTGAGGACATAGGTATTTAAAGACAGATATGCATCTGATTGCTAAAGATAACCTGCATAGTTTTCCTGTTGCTGAAGTGCAAGAAAGAATTTTGGCATTCCAGGGCAGATGTCAAAGGTCAGGGTGCCATAAAGTAAAATGTGGTGTCGTCAATCACTGAGAACCACCACAAAGGGTCGTCAACATAGCATGTGATGATTTAAACTTTTAACATCCTCTTCCTTGCATTCATGAGTTTTAAAGCCCACCACACCCTTCAGGCTTTCTCAACGTGTGCGCGTGAAAAGTGACTGCATGGTTTTCATGCAAGCCTTTGCAGGAATCAGAGGGGAGAGCAAAAACAGACAGCCCCTGCATTTTAGGACATGAGACCCCATACATAACTCAGATTACCACTGGTGGGAGGAGCATAGACACTGGTTTCATCCAGAGAGCTGCTACAATGCTCAGAAATGTCAGGAAGAAGAAACAGTCTTTCATTGTTTATACTACATACTTTGAACTGAAGCTGGAAACATGTCACTGGTGGATTTGTTTGTGTTTATTTTAGGATAAATCTACAAATCATAACAGATTTTTTTTATATTTGTACCATATTTGAAGTAGGCAGTTACTGTACTGGAGTTTATCATGCATTTATTCTTTCCAGGATTGAATAAAGAACCAATGTGAGAACATTTGAATGACTGACCATAACCCGGACATGATACAAAGAGAAATCATAACCAAATTTCTCATATTTTTCCAGCGTTTGTAGAGAAGAAATATACACATAAATTGTATGTATTCACATATACAGTCAGTGGGGTCCAACAATGTTAAACCAGACCACATTGAAAGTAAACAGAATGTTTCAAATTTGTGGCATTGCCAATATTGAATCGCCTCCTTTGTACAAAAGGTCACATTTCCTTGATTCCATTCAGGAACACAAAATGCCTTTGGAAGGTTCTCAAATCACGCTGGGATAACGCGGATCATCTAGTTTTGCACAAACTATTGGAACCCGTGCCACTCAACTAAAGGTGTTTTTTAATAGCAGTAGGGACACATTCTAACTATAGACATTTTGTGTGTAAGCTTTTTAACTATTTGGTCACATCGTTGCTGTCACGTTGCTGATATTATAATTTCTAATACAAATATTTTAAAATAAATAAATAGAATTATAAGTAAAATTTTGCATTCCATTGATATATAACATAATCTTTTATATAGTAGATATAAATGATTGTTTTTTTGGACTGATCTTCAGAACCCTTTTCATGAATGAAACCAGCAGTTTTTTGTCTTGCCAACTCTTCCAATAGAGCGTGACCTGTCGTCACTGCCAGTGCATTTACTCTGTGTGCAATACAGTGTCGCCTGCCAGCGCTCAGTATATATTTCACAGGTTGAATAACAGTGGCCTGACACGTACATCTTTATGCCATCTGTGTACAATACATCCACGGTTTTATCCATGAGTGGTTAAAGTAAACAAACTAATGTTACTCTGAATTAAAGGGGCAATCACCATAAAACAGGAATGTGTACATAAAGAATCAATAATATTTTGGTATGTTTATTCTAAGCTAAGATATTGTAAAGCTAAACTGTTAAAGGGATAATTTAACCAAAATGAAAATTTGTAATAATTTGTAAATCTTTAATAATTGAGTAAATTATTATGGAGTAAATTATAATTTTTAAGAGATATGTAAGAAGTATGTTGATAATCAAACCAACGTCTAATTGATGGAAATATTAATTTGGTAAATCATTTTAATAATATATATTTATCAAGATACGGTATTTAATATGATCGTTTAAGTGATTCACAAACAGTTTGTGAAACATTATCATGCAGTCATATAAACTTTAGGTAATGTGGGAGTGATTCAGTAATGAGAGGAAATCATTAGTCTGTGTTTGTGAGTAAGAAGTATAATATTGTAATGTTGTCTATTTATATTTTTAGTCTTTCTAATGTAAGTGAGCAATCCATGATAATGCTTAAAAAGCATTAGTTTGTAATGTTACCCTGTTTATACATTACATTTTTTATACATTAAATTCTTAAAAAAGTGTAGGGTAGGCCCTAAAGCCCCTACAGTATATATAAGTAGGCCATTCTTTAAAGTTCTGATGCAATAGCTTCTGGTATGAGACCTACTGTTAATGTACACACTGTTCTGTTTGTAAAAGATTGCTTGTTATTCTTGTAATAACTTGTGCATGAGGTTTGAAACCCGCCCTGTAAAGACTGTGCTGTCGAAACAGTTCAGAACTATGAGAGGAATGTTATGATCACAGGTGGCCTATCACATTTAAAAACATAAACTGAACCAGTGAAAGTTAACATAAGCAGTTCTGATTGTATTAAAAACAATCTATATTGTTAACATTACAATGCAGACTCCCATATAGTTCCACTGTAGATTTATGGTGCGCTTCATAATGCTAACATTTTTTTACCCAGTGTGTATTTCTTACGCAGCTCAAATATCACACAGGAAGGGCAGGCAGATGTGATCGGTATCTATATGAAGAAAATGTAGTTGGAGCAGCTAAAGCAATAAAACATTTCTTTAACAGTTTCTGCAGCGTGGCACAAACGGAAATATGAATGAATCTTAGTGAAGTGAAACAAATTACATTTAAATACAAGCCAGCGTTGAGTTATAGAAGCCTGCAGGCACATTTTCACAGAAAAGAAGAGCTATAACACAGCTCCGTTCATTTCCTCGTGACGTTGCCGTTTACATAGTAACACAACGTGTTACTACTTTTCAAACAACATTTTGACGTTTCATATTTATATATATACACACGGGAGATTGCTATGGAAACTTCGCGGCAGTAACCTACCCCCTTGCTTATTATGTTGCCATGACAGCCATCCCGGAATAGTCCTTTTCAGTTCGTCCCTCCCTCGTGTTTATGAGTCACAACCTGCAGGGAAACCACAATTCTGTGTGTCTCATGATGTTCCTCCCCCTACATTTTACTAGAACATAAGGACTGAATCTTAACAAAGGGGAACTCCATGAAAACACAAAAAATGTGGCTATGGAGACCATGCAGATAAAAAACATTCGGGGGGGGCGAGGTTTTCCATTTCTAAGAATTTCTAAGATCACACAAAATTTACTGCCTCGTCATATAAAAGCAGTAAATAAAGCAAATAAAAAAATGAAACGAACGGCAAAAAGCGATGAATTGTTATAGCTTTATGTTCTGTCTGTCTCTCTCACGTTGTACCTTATCAGAAAACCTCTGAGTTCACACATTAACTCATAAACGCTCTCCTATCTTCCACACTGAAAACCAGATGTGTGCAGTAATAATAATGGCTGTCGTTAGAGTTACCCATAAGCACAGGTAACCCACGCCCTCGTCTCATGCAACTAGTCCTCCCACAAAGAACAGGATGGGCCTATTGAAAAACTGAAAACCCTGTCTTTGTTTTGCAGTGTACTCTAGATACAATAACCTGCTGTGCCTCAGCAGTGTTTGAAAACACCTGGCACTAATGTGTGTGGATTTAATTTACATTCTCTAAACAAATACACACACCTATCCGTCGCAGTGCCGTCTGTCCTAAAGTTGCACTTATTTATACTTTTTGCAGAAATACATTTATGTTGCATGATGATTTTAGATCGTGTTAATGCCCTTTTCAAACCAGGACACATTTATTTTAATCGTAGATATTTTGAAGTCATCAAACAGATGAATAAACTTTCTAAGCTCAACAGTTATTTTCTTTAAAATAACATGGCAGCTAAGCACCACATATATGTTTTCCATAGCAGTTACAGCATCTTTGTCAGGGAAACAAAAACTACCTGTCATCTAATCAGCAGTGCAAAAACATAACTTTAACAACACCGCTCCCATTGTTAGACTTGTGCTCGTTCTGTGGCTGTAGTGAACATTGGCAGAATGTTCTAAAGCTCAAATTAAGACACTATACATGCGGCCCGTAGTAAAACTAGCTGTTTTCAGATTTACAAGCAAAAGCACGACACAAAATGCACATTTAGGGTCACTTTGTTCTTCGCTGTTTTGCTTAAACTTCAAAAAAAGTGGCTCCTCTTATCCTCTGAGGCTGATCCCAGGACACACCCCATAAATTCATCCTCTCTGCCCCTCCTTGTTCTTTCCTCTCCTTCGCTTCTTGGTACTGCTCTGCATGCATTGTAGTCATACGGGATGACTCACACTGACACACCAACACTCAGTGGTGTTATTCACACTAGTTCATACAGGCAGACACACCTATGAGGCTCTCACCAGGAAACACCCGTTCCCACATATCCTAGTATTGAACTATAACTACGAGATATTTTTCGTGACTGTGCCAACCTCACGCATAACACAATTTACACAAATGAAAAGCATGAGACCCTCTTGTTTAGATTACAGTGACTAATCTCTCAAAAATGCACATGCCCCAAACCAGAGAGCTTTCTGGTCCTTTGCTATGGCTGTTTCATGTCTTTTTTCTCCACACATGGTTTTAGAACTTTGCAGAAAAGCATGACTGTTTTGTTCCTTGACATTCTTTGCCTGTTCGTGATCCAAAAGTTTTTATGCGTTGGGAAAGCGAAGCTCGAGAGGCCACAAAGGAGAACATTAGAACATGCACGCTGTTCTACTTGGTTCTTGACTCATATATGAATATTTTCTGGTCCGGTCTTCTGTATTCACTCAGTATTCACATGATGTCTAACGCTTGAAAAATGCGCTATAAGTTTTTATGTGCTGAGTTCTGCAACACGCAGACTTATTTTCTCAAAGTAACTTGCCACGCCCCGAGTGTCTTTACAAGACTGTCTAACTCTTTCTGTGTTTGGAGAATTCATCTTCTGCTTAACATTACACAACCCTGAATATGGGCGTGATGTGGATTTGTTCACCAAGCGCCTCAGGGTCTCTCTCTGCCTGCCTGTCTGTCTGTCTCTCTGTCTGTCTGTCTCTCTATTTGCTTCACACATACCCACCCCAGAACCACACACACACACACACACGCACACACACACACACACACACACACCTACAGTATTCACTTGAGATATCAGAAGGCTGATATCTCAGGCAGCTGAAAAAGCCATTTAGATCAGGTTGTAACCTCACACATCTTACTCAATCGAATGTAAATTAGACCTTGTGAAACTTGGTTTGATCACGGCAGGTTAAAACAAAGCAAAAGGAGTCACAGTGTTAAGAAGGCAGAGTGAGGTTTACAGAAAAATGTGAGGTGCTTTAGGGAAAAGCTGTTGTGACAGAAATGAGTGATTGATCTACTCACCGCAGGGCAACGCCAGCAGCTACAGTATAAAGCCTTTTACCATATAGCAGGAAAAAACTAAAGAGATTTCAGGGAATAGCAGAAAATTAGCATTTGGGGTCTTTTCCTGTAGCTCATCTGCAATGTAAATTGTGTGACGTTTAATTGTTGCTTTAGGTTAGATATATTTCCAGTGTGCTAAAAAAGTCACACAATCGTTCTCAGGTTTAACTTGAGGTTTTTTGATAGCAGTTATGCAATCAGTAAGAAAACAACCACAGCTATTTCCCATCACTGATTTTTGAGACAAACAAGCAAGGAGCATCATGTATCGTTTTTTGTTTTACTCCAGTTTTGCAAACAGTTTTCTGTAAACTGGATGAGGGGAATCTTTAAAGGCTATGAATATTTATATCCTGAAAAGTGCATTACTGTACTCTCAGTACCAAATAGTTTGTCACAAGTTAGCCTAATTAAATTTAATTGAATTCCAGAATAATACACATTCACACGCTTTATCATTTGCATGGATTATGTTCATTATCCTACTTCAATATTTCTTTTTATGTTTTAATGTCACTGTTATTCGTTTTGTTGCCTGTTGTAAATGTAATGAACAAATACACTTTAGTTTTAATGTGTAAAGAATAATTGCAGGAATGTTTACTCAGTACAATGGTCACAAATGAGAAACTCTCCACAGAGATTTATGCTGGATTTTCTAGTATGAAAATTGTATGGAAATGATGTCGGCCTGGCTGAAAGAAAGTTCTATGTCTGTGTTTACTGGCACAATGAACACATTATGAATACATGAAGCAGTTCTCAAATGGGTGACATTTGTGTTTTAACCCTCTGATGCTTTCTGACTACAGACGACAGAACTTTAAAGGGCATTTGTAACCAACAGGATGTGACATCAGATCAAGAGCATAATAACTAACAGGATATGATGCCAAACCATCATGGGTAACATTTAATGCAGTAACCAGCAACACCTTTATCGCATGCACAATTCTATGCGACTGCCCTCTTTAATGATATTTAAAAAGGGTGTTTTTATAGATAGATAGATAGATAGATAGATAGATAGATAGATAGATAGATAGATAGATAGATAGATAGATAGATAGATAGATAGATAGTCAAATATATATATATAATAGAATTGTATAAAACATTTTATATACAGTATATATATTTGATATATATATATAATGTTTTGTAAACAACATTATAGATTGTGCTTATAGTGCTAATATTTCAAAGAAATAGTGCAACACAGTGCTAAAGAAAATGCGGTATGGATGCGCATGAAGCACACATGCATGCATCTGCGTATGCGCATGTGTATTTGGGTGGGTGTGTGTGTGCTGTTAGGAATGTTACTTATGCACATGTAGCTTTTTCGGTCCTTCATACTAAAACTAGAGCATTCCTGTAGCTCAGTTGGAAGAGCTTCGTGTCAGCAGTGCAAAAGACTGTGGGTTCGATTTTCAGGAAACAGACATGCTAATAAAATGTATACCTCTAATGCACTGTAAGTTGTTTTGGATAAAAGCATCTGACAAATGCACTATAATGTAATGTAAAACGATCTAAACTGCTTTCCACTGAGGGAAAGATCATAATTCGTTTTGTTTGTTATATATAAGTTTTAAGTTAAGTTAATGTTTTAAGTTAATGTATGTTAATCATTTAAAGGGGCATATTCTTTCTACCTGTAAAATGTAACAGACTTATTTTAATATACGTTATAATGTGTCCACTCTCTTTACAAAACATCATTTTGGTAAGTCAATAAATACTAGATTCACAAATAAAAAAGTAGAAGTAGACTTTAATGTTTTTCTTTGATTTAATATTGGATGCATTAGAAGTGAAATGAGATGCAGGCTATGTATGGTGAGCTGTATGTGGAATTGTCTTCTGTATTTAACTTCTGCAGCTGGTGAACACACATTGCAGTAGTGAGTTGTGAACACACACACACACACACACACACACACACACACACACTGTGGGCAGCACGGCGGCACCCGGGGAGCAATTGGGGGTGAGGGGTCTTGCTCAAGGGAACCTCCGATGTTTTCTGTTGGCAGACCAATCAGACCAGTGACCTTCTGGGTATAAGTCAGACTCCTTAACCTGTGGACCCCTATACTGCCCCCATAAAGGGTTTTAAAATCATTTAACATTAGACTAGCAGAATATCAGAAAGTCGAAACTCTTCTAACCTGAAGAGTCTAGTCAAACTTCAGTGTGGTTTAACCATGTAAAGTACTGCGCAGGACTTTAGGCGCACCAGATTCTTTGTCAAAACAAAAATTGATACTTAAAAGGTACTTTAAGATGTTATTTTTAGTGTATCAGTAACAAATTATCAATATAGATTAACAAATGTTTCTGAAGTAACTATAATAATCAAGTAGGATTTTTTTCTTTTATAAACAATGAGTCTTCAAGCAGATGACTTGTCTCACACAGAGAGCTGATCTCACCCTCATTGAGTCAGTCTAGAATTACGTGAATACTGATACTGAGACAGAAAAACAACAAAACCTGAACAGCCTTACAACTGACCAAAACGTTTAACAGAAGACGGACGTCACCCAACATGCTAATTTGATTTGGTTAACAGAAGTAACTCATAAATACAGTCTATTCTTTGTGTTGTTTTTGACAATATCTTTACAGTACAGCTTTCACGTGACTGTAGACCTCAGGCAGATTTTACGTACATACAAGTACTCGCATTCTTTGTCTATATTTACGTACAATGCTAAACTTTAAAGTGTGCAATGTAAGTGCAAAAGGACATTATGTTAATGATAGTGACACAGCATAAAACGATAACCACAATACACACAACAGTGAACAGAAGACATTATGAGACACAATACCCGCACGGGCGTATGCATACACAAAACATTGCGAGACACAAGTTTGAACAATATACACAGAGCAGAATATAGTCTAGCAGCAGAGACCAAGGAGTGTTGCAACATCATATATTTAAACAATTATATACTAGCTAGAGGGGTGAAATTATTTTCCAGGACAAAAACAATATTTATGTATGAAAGGATAGCTATTATAAATTCACTTTATAATTGAAATTTGCAATGATTATAAATGTTAATGGGTTAATGGCTAGGTGACAGAACCTCACCTGAACTATCAATAGTGCAGGTTCCTTTGTTTAATATGATAAAAACATCTGAACATGGTGGAATCGGGTCCAGCACCTCAAGGGCAGGGCCTGTTGCGGCCATCGCTGGCACCGCCCAAAGTACGGCCCAGCGTCACAACAATCACACAATGCCAATGTATTTATTAAAAACTTATGACTGAACAGACTTGGAGAACTGTAACATTTCCTTCTGATTGTATTTTGTGCTTATCACATAATGGGACAGTCTAAATGTCTACATGATGGTGAATTGAAGATGTTATAAGGATTTACTCTTTAACATGAAGGGGCAAATTAGGGATTTCCTCTGGTGCCTGGAACCATTTTGGCTTTCCAAAAGTTAAAAGAACCATTTTTCCATTTTGGGCACTTTGAAGGTTCCCTGGACTTTACAGGCCCTCATAGACCCATAGACTCAGACCGAGACCTGTTTAGAAGCTTTATTTAAGGGGTGTACATGTCATTATTGCAAAAACGATAAGTTGCACATTGTGGCACAACGCGTAAAGTTTACAGCACCGCACTTCTAACTTCTTAAAAGTGGCTGGAACGAAATAACGCAGAACTTCTGACAGATGTAAAGTTTCTTAGACTTTAACACACAGTTTAAGAAGAAACTACAACATGCGCACCGAGGTTGCCCGTCACTCACTTTGGGTGGGCTGGATTAAAAGTATCACCACTCCCTGCTACACCGTTACCTCCGCCCTCTTCTCCAGTAAAGAGCTTCATAGCTCCAACCTGAACTCAGCCATTCTCCATAGCCCGGAGTTACAAACGAGCACGAAAGTGAGAGGGAGAGAGAGAGAGCAAGTGATAGAAAATATTCAACCAAAACCCAAAAATAAAGTGAGGTTTTCACGTCTCGTGAAAGACAGGCAGGTGCACGTGTAAGTCTAGATAGCGTCTGAAGGTGTTGGCCAAACTTTCTGGGCTGTGGCAGAACTACGTGGACCGCGAAGCATGCGTGCGCAAAACTGCTGAACTATCCAGGTAGGTTTTGCGTGGTTATTAAACATGTGCGTCTGAAATGTGCGTCGTCGTGCGTGGCCGTTTGAAGAGCATAATAAAAGTTTCAAAACAAGTTTAAAGTTGGATTTTAAGTGTCAAGGAAATGCCAGACGTGCGCTTATGTGGTTTGAAGAAGTTTTGTTAGATTTCACAAGCTTGAAACGCGATCGTCTGTATGTGCGTATGCGAACAGGGTGGGTGTGCGTCTCACTGTTTGGTCATTGCCATCTGTTGCGCACGTTTCATTAACAATACTGAAGATACGATTGTTTGTTATAGCGTTTAATGTGTATAACTTGATCTGGTAACGTTGAGTCACAAGCAGACTTGGTTTTATCACCAAGGGAAATTTTGGGGCGTTTTGCATGCCATGCAAAAGACAAACCTGCGCATGAGTCCAGCAGAGTTAAAACGCTGCAACGTGGATAGACTGGCTGCGTGACTTTATGAATTATGTAAAATGAAACGAATGCATTTGGTTTGATGCGCGGAAGAATAACATCTTATACTTCTGTTTGGATTTTAATGCATGTTTTATCGTTTGCATTTCACGTGAACCCATCAGAGCTTTAACTTTCCATTTGATATAAATGCGACCCAGTCCTACCAAATCTGGTCATAGCGCAAGATTTTGGGCAACGTCAGCACATATTATGCCATGTGGGTGTGTTACCCAAAAGTATCACCATTTATGCTTAAAACTCATTAGACACTTTATTGTCTTTATAAAGTTAGCTTACGTCTGTTTATTTTCCAAACCCTTACAATTGTGCCTTAATTTTCTTAATCTTGAGTCCTAGTCGGGTGTGGGGTGTGAGTAAGAGGGGCAGAGGAGGGGGGTAAAGGAATGTAGTGGTTTGGAAAGACTGACTAATTGAAACCAGGCTCGGGAGCGCAAAACGAGAGGACGGAGGAGAAAGAATAAGGTGTTTTATTCACGCCGTCCGCTGCATGACTTTGGCCATAGAGTTGTTTTGCGCTACGATTGCTGTGGGTTTGTTATATAACAGAACCAGAGAATGAAAGCAATAGATTAAAAGGAAAAAAAAGGGAGTGTTCCAGATAAGATGAGATTTTGTGTGTGAGAACCAAAGGAAAAATGCTGTTTTGGAGTTGTTTGATGTAAGATAAGTTTTGGAAATGTTCATGTTCATGCATAGACCTCAGCAGAAGAGTATTTTCAGCCCATCCCCCGCGCCGCCACACCCAACGCGCTTTGGGATTGACTGCGTATAGCAGAATAAAGTCAAGCCTCATTCAATGCTGTGTTTCTAAAGATATGCAATGCAAGCATTATTGCTGAATTGTGCTTTGAATCAATCATTTCATTCTGAAAAATGTTGTTTTATTATATGTCTTTATTATATGTTTTATTATATGTCTCAATGTTTGGTCTGTCAATCTGCTTCATATCTGAAGGTTGCAATGTGTTTGGTTTAAAATAAGACATGATGGCTCTTGCTTATCTGAGATGATTTTGAGTCTGAATGTTGACTCTGGTTCTGGAGTTTGACAGTAAATGCAGGATTTTCTCCCGCTGTGTTGATGGGTCGGATTAGGGCGTGCATCACAGGACGCTGTTTTTCCAGTGTGAAACGGAAAAAGTCTGGACTTGTGCACACTTCCTTAGTTATTTCCTTAAAAACTTGTCAAAGCCAATGTTTGAGCATACTTTATGGTTTTGTGTTGTGCTTGTTTTCTTACGTGGGTAATGTTTTTTTATCTTGAACAAAAGAGTCAAACATCCATGAAATTGTGCAGATTATCCGTCACAGATAAGATATTGGCACGGCTGGTTTAGGAGATATAATAGCTAATAGGATGTAGGGATCATTTAAAGAGTTTTGAAATATCAAACTTAAGACTTTGTTGCATTATCTTGCCGAATGTCTTCCCTGTTCAGACGGAGCCTGGAGTGATTGAGAAATACTGGCTTGAAGCTTAAGCAAATTTGGACAATACACCAGATCTCTGCCAGTATTGAGTCAGACATCCAGATTTCGTAATTTTTCCATGTTGAAGAATTTGTGTTGTAAGATTTATTTGGGATTTATGCTTTAATTAAGTGCAGATTCATAGATTTGAGGATTTTTAAAAGATAATGGTAACTTTTTTGCATGCACACAAAGCATGTTATTTTTTATGGCTGTATATTGTTACTTATCATTTTAATATATTAAAAGAATTTTAAAGTTTTCAATTGACTTTTTTGGGTTAAGGAAAGTTATTTTGCACACGTACTGGCTAATTTGTCCGCGGTTCTTTTTATTGTCTAAAACTTGTTGTTTCATGCAATCCAGTCTGGATGAATAGATTATGTAATGTCTGGATGAGAAATAGAAAATGTCGTGTGCATTTGGTTAAGGTTTACAGTCACGTGACTGAGGTGGTTTTCCTGTGCATAGATTTGAATCGGTTTTCATGGTCAATCTTCATGTGTGCGGCTTCTTGTTTTTAAAAACAATTACTTTTAGAAATGACGTTAACAGTAACTGTAATTTAGCAAGTAGGTAGACGTAATTTGTAACCAAGGTGAAACACCAACACATGCGCTGACTTGTGCTGCTGAAGATGTGATGATTTCCTGGTAGCCACACCTGCGATTGCTGCATGATGTACTGCATTAAATGTTACATTTCTGTAATGAATCCTAAACAGAGCTTAATGCTAATTATCCGTGAAGTGCAACTTTTCCTTCAGATAAATTCTATTAGGAGTAACTGCATTAGCAGCTGTAATGTGAAATGACCAAATGATATTTCATATCAGATCGTGAGTCATTTGGTAGTTTTCAGTATCAGTTTGTGCTTGTAACAATACATGCATTGTTGCAATGGCTACATGAAAATGTTGAAGTATTTACTTGCCAGTAAAATACACTTTGAAACCTGATCTTAATAGTGCTTGGACACATGCTTTAAGGGGATTCAGTGTTCGGCATTTCTTGACGTAGACTAAGTGTTTGACCACGCTTGTACTACATCACTATGCCAGTAATGCAGTGATGCACATGTTCTTGTATGCGACGGCGGGTCCTGCGCAGGAGGGGTCGTTGCATGTTTTCAAAGTTTGTTTCAAGTTGTTTTTTAGATTCATGAAAACCTTATTTGAATGTTTCAGACCACATTTGTTTCACTTCTGCAAAATTCATTGCAGTTACGTTATAGATTTAACTATTAAAACCATCTGACAGTGATTGAAATGTAATGCCAAAGTAAACAGTATTTGCAGTGTGTATGATTGCTGACTCATATCCTTTGACATAGATTGAACGCAGTTATTCACTGCCTAAATATTCACGATAAGACAAAAGTGACTCACTCATTCTGAGCCCTTAATTTACACACTTAACATTCACCATGTAATTTAGTGCTCACTTGTTGAGGACAAAGATCATTATGATTGAAAAGTAGTTCTTAAAAGACTACTTTGAAAATACCAGTTGACGCATCTTTATTTTGTTCCTCATATTGGACTATTTTTGCCGTTAGATTGAAGGGCGTCTGTCTTTGCACAAGCTTGGTTAGATGTGGTTTTGAATTGAGCCCATGTGGAAGTGAAAGTGGAACATTTAACCAAATTGCAATTTTCCCAGATTTTCCATGGGTATCAGTATTCCTCTGTCCATGAGTCCAAACAGACAAATGATTAATGACGCACTTGATGAAGAAATATGGCTTTTGCATTATAAGGCATCCTGTAATTCGGTGAAAGTTTTTACTAAATGGTGAGCAACTCCTATAAGCAAAGCCAAAGGCCACAGTTTATTTTATTGCATTGTCTAATTGCTGACTGCATGTGCGTGTGTCGCTTATTAAACGTTACAGCATTTTTTTGGAATCAGTGAGCCATCAGCAGTGACTGTTCTATAATTAGTGGTCTGGTTATCTGCCCAACAATGCTATGATCTATGTGTTAAGCCTCAGTATCTTAAATTTATAGTTGTGCTCATTTCCACTGGAGCACTAAGACTCTTAAAACGTTGTGAAGACGCAGTAGTGCTTTTCTGCTCTGCAATAACCGATGTCACAAAGTGGTGCTTTTTGTCTAAGCGTTCAACCGTCGTCCAGACATTAAACAATAAAAGGAATCAAATTGCATTGTTGGTCAGTGGAAAGCATGAAAATGAGTACCCTGTTTTTGTACGCAGCTCAGACCCACTGGGTGAGTTGAGTGGTTGGGTAGAGTAGGACATTACTTTGGAGTTAGTCATTGCAGGAGAGGCTGGGCTTTCTTCCAGCTGGCCTGACGGCTCTATCAAGGAATGCGTGTGACTGGAGGCCTGGGTGGGGCTCGCAGATCACTGTTCTCTATGTGCACTCAGAGAGAGTGTGTTTGTGTGTAGTTTCTTTCTTGTTGTGCGAAGGGCGTGTCCTCAGCTTTGGATTTGCCAAACTATTGCCAACCGAGTACCATAAACTCACCTCTGGTACCTCCTGTAAAAAAATCAGACTTATACCTGTAGTTGCATTTTGTTCAAGAATAAATTTTTATGTACAACAATATAACTATCAAGCTTAACAAAATGAGCTAGTATACAAGCATCAAAGTTTCTCAGAGCAGATTTATTAACATGCAGCTGGTCGGCTTTATTCGTTATTCTTGTTTTACACAATCTGTAAAATTTAGTTTACGGTGCCTGTTTTTAGGCGCTAGTTTTGCGCCACATGCTCCACCTTCAGCGAGGTGACAGCAAACTTGATACAGCTAAGTAGAGGGCCTTCGTAGATGTCCCCCCTTTCAGTGTACACAGCTGCTCTGCCAAATGTTGTGCTTCGTAAACAGTGTGACAGCCCCGTCCAAACAGGCCTTTATCTCCACAAGCCTGAGACTATTTCAGTCACGGCTCAAAAATAACCGCCTGTTAATGAAACCACATAGTAGTGAGACCTTCCACGAATGGTTTTCAAATAATGGACAATAACGTTTGAACAAGCTGGTTAGAGAAGAGATAACATGACTTTTTGGCTTTATGTTCTGCTGATAGGACCACCCGGGTCTGTGTTGAGATCCTTCTCTCAAAATAGAAGGTCATTTTCAAGACCTTTTATTCACAGTGTCATACGTTTTTCTAAATGTTTGGAGCAAAGGTTTATCTGACCAAAGAATCTCTGATCAGAAGAGATTCTTTAATTTTAAGTTTGTGTAAACTTGCGGTTGTTTTGAGGCAGTGTTAAGTGAGCAGTTGTTTTCTAGTAGTTCTTGGAGTTAATGACAGTGGAATTGTACTGGGGAGGATAAATATCAGGGCAGGTCCTCACAAGCATATACCTGTCTGTGCTGATGGCGGTGCCTCGGCTAAATAAAGCTCTATACTTGCTTGTGTGAGGGAAACTCCTCAACCAACCTCCGCCCTGATCCAGCTGTGGTCTTATACACAATATCAGTCCATGTTTAATCGATCTTTAATAAGTATTTACAGAAAGTTGCATGCGTCTTATCATGCAGCATTGCTCAAAGGCCTTGAAACGTCTTTGCAACAAATTCCTGACATTGCTGTTGCCCAAGCCGACAGACACAGAACAAAAATCTCTTTGTGCTCCTTCATTTTTTAAGTGGGTGCATGCAGCAAATATTACACAGGAACACTAAATTGGAAGGGGGGCCTGGGTGACTTCAAAGGCTTGGTGGTTCCATGACAAGTCAACAATTTTAAGAGTTTCTTTAATGTGTCTTCTGACTTATAATTGGCAAAGTCCTTACAGTGAATGACCTGTGAACAGTTGACACTTATTAGTTTTGGTTAACTAGTTAGTTGCTGTATCAAAACATACTGAGGTGAGCAAACAGTGAACTGCTTTTGGAACAGTTACACTAATGAGTTAGTCATCTAAACCTTTTCTTTGTAGAAAACCGACTGATTCAGTGTTTTTTTCTGCTTTGTGTGCATAAGATAAAGGCAGATAATAAAGTCGGATAATCTTGTTTGTGTAAAGTATGATGGTGTGTGTTTTAGTTTCCACGATTTGCAAAGTTTGTCTGAAAAAAAAACTTAGGCTAACAGATGAGGATTTGCACTTGATTTGTGAGCTTTCCTGTGTGAAATCAACATGTTTTGCTTGTGGCAAGTGTCTTCATTACATTGGTATGGTAAATATGAAGACTTGCGACGGTTCTTGCATGTTTACAGTTGTTTTTTTTGAAGATTGCAAAATAATGCCTAGGTGACAATGTGAGATGATTTATAATCTGTCATTGTTGCTTTCGGAAATCGTTTATTTCAATAGCAGGCAAAACATTCATTCATTCATGATATCCAGTGTTCAAAGCACAGGGTGGATTAGCACGGCCATGTGAGGATAAGTGTATGTTTTTATAATGTTCATAATTGTATTTAACAATTGCAATGTGCTCACGCTAGCTGCTTATTGAAGTGACTTTTCAGACTTTAGAATGAAACACAAAGCCCTAATTGTATCTCAGCCTAGTAAGTGAAAACTAGTCTGTCAGTCGTTTAACAGAAACATCCCGAGGAAATGTCTAAACTTGTGCAGACGTGTAATCTCTTGGTTTGGGAAGGAAAACTCCCTGTTTTGTATGTTCAGGTTGCAACTGTTTAGTCACTGTCGCCCTCTTAGGGCAAACCAGAGAAAGCATAAAACCAGCTAGGGTGGGGCTGGGTTTTGAAGAGGAAATTCTGTCTGATGCTAAAACTATGCAAACATTGAACAAAACTTAAAAAAACAGTATGCTTGAGTTTTATTGGCAGCCAGTTTTGTCATTTGACAACGTAATGCATGGAAATAATAACTTAAACATTATTTTTGATTTCCTTCTGTTTTTGTTTTTTTCAGAAAATAAAAGAAGACGGCAGAGTTTGCACGTTGGGCATTTCAGTATGTTCCTTTGTCTTTGTTTTTTAAGATACAGATCTTGCAAAATTTTTAAAAGAGTCAGAGAATTAATGCTGAAGTAATTTTAAATGCATGCAGTCATACAATCTCAGTGTGGTGGGTGTGTTCTAGATGAGGTGTATAACTTAAGCAAGACAGTTTTTGCATATTGAATGCTAAGTATGCGGCTTTTAAGCAACAATTTTATTCAAAAAGTACTTTAATGAATGTTTTACTAGGAAAAAGGTGTTTCTATGAATTAAGTGACTACACCCAGAAATACTATCCTATGCCAAAATCTGTTTTTTATAAGTCACAAAAATGTGCATTAAGGTTATATATCTCTACATTCAATGAACCGTTTTTGTGTGATATCACTGCAGGGGTCATAAACGTCTTTTGTAGTTTCAGCAGGGAGTGTTTACTGTCTTATGATTGCACAAACACTGGAGGTATTAATAAGTGCCTGCTTACACTCCGATCATATGATTTTTGTTTAAGAGCCAAGCACTGTAAACACTCTGAAGCTCTGGTAACCAATGGCACTGTTTAAAGCAACAGCTATCTCAGTTCGTCATAGCAGGGTAATTTATACTGTGGTTGAAGGTCTGATTCGTGCAAGGCTCTGCAACTATGGTTAAGAGAACACCGAAATATGCCTGTTCGTGTCCTGTGGTTTACTGGCATGCTTATGCTTCTGTGCTTATTACTGGGGCATGGTGGCAACGCATTGCATGCTTTTTTTTTAAATTCATTCAATTTATAAACATGCAGATCGGCCCCGTTTGTTTGGAATTGTAATCTGTTATCCCCTATTTCTTCTTCTTTTGCCCTCCCACTTTCACTCCTCAAGACATGCGGCCAAGAGTTTATTAGAGGCAGGAGAACAAGGATCATATGAATTTAAACGGGGTGAAGGATGTAAACACATGCAGTAGCTGAACTGTGTTGTAGGTAAGCAGGTGGTGACATCATGTTAGAAGACAGAACATGTCATAGGCAGGGAGTGAAATAAGCTGTTGCAATGCTAGCTGGGGAGTTGTTGAATACACAGTACTGTTAGTTTTTCCCTTCTCCTTCAGTAAATACATTCTCCAGCCAACAATAATAAGACACTAATGGTTCATAACTTGCAGCTCTCTCACTGTTGAGGGTTTCAGAGAGGCTTCAGGAGCAGGTATTTGCATAGACCAAAGAGTTTTGCCTATGTGTAAATGCACAATATTATGTGTGGTGCTGTGGCATACGAGGGGCTTGGCGACAAAGTTTGACCCTGGTTCCCTACATTCTCTTTATTTTAGAGTGTTAAAACCTTTTTTTAAGTGAAATGTGTTGCGTTTACTGTTCAGTAAGTTTCTCAGTCCTTTTTTAGTGGTGAATTTTCTAGAGAATCTAGAAAAGATTTCCTAAGCATTTTGCCTCAACACTGAATATATTATCAGGAGATAAATGAATAATTTTCTTTCCTTAGCAGCGGATTTATTAATAGACAAAATTTCAAATATTAAAATCTGTAGGGAAAACATAGTTGTAATTGTTAAAGCATTGTTTTTGTGATCCATTAAGGGTCAGACTTTTTTAGAAGTGTGTAAACGTGCTGTTTTGAATCAAGGGAGAAGGATTCAAATGATTGGTTACTATATCAAATTATTACCTATGCGAGACACAGAATTCCTGATCTCCATGAAATCCCCTTTTCCATTTCCATGGATTTGAATTGTTGTGGTCACGTGTCACCTAGTAATGATCTGTTTGCAATGCTTTCCTTCCCAGCTGTTTGTTTTAAAGATATCTTGTGCGTTGTTAGCATAGCTGTAAATTTGAGTTTCTCTGTGCTAACTGTAGATATTGTAGTTGTTTTCAGCACAGCCATGTGCTCAGCCCTATTTTGAGGTCACATTTTTGAGTATTTCTGAGATTATGCATTAATGTGTGAATTCAGTGCATTTTTTGGCATGTTTTTTCGATTAACTGTCAAGTATTTTGCAAAGTTTTAGTTCAGCAAAACGCATGTAGTTGTTTTTATGTTGATGTAATTGCAGGATGGTGGATAAAGGTTTTTTTTAAAACAATGAGCTGGAAGCTGAAATGACAGACCCACATGTTAACTTGCGCACACAGTTTAAAATCTTCCAGTTCTTTAATCCATTGTTTAATTTGCCTTTCAAGATGTCTAGACATTAAATGAAAGTTACTGGTTGTGTAATAAATTAAGGTGAATATGTGAAGTGGTCTTTTTTGTAATAGATGTTTGTTTAATTTAAATTTTGCAGTTTAAATAAAAATGCTGTTTTACTTTATTTTTTCGTCAGTAGCATAGAAACATTGTGAGAAGGTGAGGCTGTTCTTGGATTATAGTCCTAGTTTAACCAGTTGAAGTTTTTGTTGGGGAGTTTATTGCCATCTAGTGGCATGATCATCGGAAACTGACATCTTACAGAAAATTGTTCTGTAAAATTTAACTCATTTTCATTATACAAACATGTACTTGTATCATTTCATGTAACCCTTTCTGTAAAACCTTAATTTAATTTGAGGTCACTAACATTCTGTTTTCTGTGCATTACTAAGGAAGGAACAAGGGCAGACACGGTCCACACTAGGGGACAGGTGAAGAACAAACACGTTTAGAGGTACGCAATGTAGCTTAATAATACAAATGGTTTACATCAACAGATTTGGTACTATTTGTTTGAAATTAATAAATTTCTAATGTATTTAGAAATTTCTAATGTAATTTCTTATTTCTATGTATTTTTTTATTCAAGCTTCAGAATGGATGACGAACAGGACACAAGGGAAGTCCTTTTCCCAGAGTGGATGGGCCCTGATAAACATGGGCTCACTATAGAACAAACAGGTGAAGGAGAGATTTTTGTCAAAGAGGTGAAAGAAGAGTCCCCTGCTGCTCACACTGGGAAAGTACATGAAGGTATTTGATTTAAAGACTGAACCTTAAAAATTGTTACATTTATATTTGTTTGCATATGTGCTAAATATTTTTTGATGGAGACAGGCTGTAAGACCTTTTTCTTAGAGATGCTCTGCCAAGGCAGCACTTTTTTATTATGTTTCTTTTTTCTTTTAATTTTCGTTAATTTTTCTTTTACTGCCCCTTCTCACATGCCACAGGTGACCAAATTGTGGGGGCCACCATTTACTTCGAAAACATGAGCTCAGAAGAAACAGCTGATCTACTGAAGACTCTAAACCGACATAAGGTTGGACTGAAATTACAAAATAAGTCTGGAGACAAGTCACCTTGCCGTTCGCCTATGGGGACATTGTCATGGGAAGGACGTGGAGGGTTTAAAGGATCTAGTTCAGACATTCTCCTGGTAAGATGTGTTCAGTGGTTCATGTGTTCTATGACATTTTTACAATGCCAAATGTAGATTTAAAAAAATGCATTTTCAAGTTTTCAATCGTTTTCTTTCTGTAGAGTGGGGATGATGAAGACTACAAGAGAATCTACACTAAGAAGATTAAACCCAGACTAAAGTCAGAGGATCTTGCTGAGGGTGTTGATGTGCGCACAGAACGCCATAGCAGCACAAGCAGTGATGGTTGCACCATTACTACAATTACTCGCAGAATAACTACCTATACTGTGGACATGCCTGGGGGGGCTGAACAGCAAATTGATTACTCAAGCCCTGAGTTTAAAATGCAGGTCTCCCAGCAAGAGCAGTTAGAGGATGATTCTACTCAAGTCAAATTACCACATGGCAGTGCACACAGAGATATAAAAATAGGAGACATATCTCTTGGAGGACCCAAGGTTGTCGGTTCCTCTGTAAAGCACTTTAGCACTGGATCTGTCAAAACAAGTGAATTAGACAAGAGTGAAAGGGAGATTAGAATTAATGTGTCAGACACTGGACTGTTAGAGGGGAAAGGACAGAGACATTTTGGAAAGACTGTAACTGCTGAAGATAGTGGTGGTCTTTCAGGCAAAGTAAAAATATTAGAAACAGAAGATTTAAGAATGATGGGAGGAACAGATTTTGGTACCGGAAAGGGCTCTGCTTTGGACACTCATGTTTCAGGTTTTTCCATTAGTGGGGTTACAGGGGACCGTAACATATCAGGTGTAGACAGAGATCGTGTGTTTGTTGCACATAAAGATGGGTCTGATGATAAAACCAAATTATCAAAATTTAGCATAGATATTCAACAGCCTAAGGTAAATATTAAACGCTCTGAAGTTGAAATCAGTCAGGGTTCTGATTTTACAATACCAGTTGCAGAAGGTAAAATCAAATTACCAAAACTTGAAACTAGTGAATCTGTTATTACAGAGGGAAGTAGGGGTGAATTCAAGATGCCATATGCAAAAATGCAAACATTTGAAACTAAAGGACAAACTGTAGATTATAATGTACCAGTAAAGTTTAGTAACCAAAGTCCAACAGATGTTAGTCAGGGAGGTTTAGAAATTACTAGAAATCAGGATGTGTCAAAAATTGAAATAACAACCACAGATGTTCACATTAAGGGACATGATGGGAAAATCAAAAACCCTAAATTCAATGTGTCATCAGTCTCTGGCCGAGAAATTTCTTTTCCAGATGTGGATGTCAATCTTAAAGGAGGAAAGCTAAAGGGAAATGTTGATGTGGCAGTTTCGAAAACTGAAGGAGTTATTAAAGCACCAGGAGCTGAAATTGAAGGCCCAGACATCGAGAGTCCTGAAGGTGGCATTAAAATGCCAAAGGTCAAAATGCCCTCAATTGGAGTAAAAGGTCCCAAGTTTGAAGGCCCTGAAGTTGATGTGAAACTCCCCAAAGCTGAAATGGATATTAAAGCACCAGATGTTAAAATCAAGAGTCCAGAGGTTGACATTGAGGGGCCTGAGGGAAAAATCAAGGGCCCAAAAATCAAGATGCCATCAATTTCTGGACCAAAGGTTTCAATGACAGATGTGGATTTCAACCTCAGAGGGCCAAATCTTAAAGGTGATGTTGATGTTTCAGTTACAAAGGTTAAGGGAGATATTAAAGCACCAAAAGTTGAAATTGAAGGCCCAGATATAGAGAGTCCTGAAGGTGGCATTAAAATGCCAAAGATCAAAATGCCCTCAATTGGAGTAAAAGGTCCTAAAGTTGAAGGACCTGATGTACATGTAAAACTCCCCAAAGCTGAAATGGACATTAAAGCACCAGATGTAAATATCAAGGGTCCAGAGCTTGACATTGAGGGTCCTGAGGGAAAAATCAAGGGTCCCAAATTCAAGATCCCTTCAGTTTCTGGTCCCAAGATTTCTATGCCTGATGTGGATTTCAACCTCAAAGGACCAAAGCTAAAAGGTGATGTTGATGTCTCAGTTCCAAAGGTTGAAGCAGATATTAAAGCCCCAAAAGTTGAAATTGAAGGCCCAGACATTGAGGGTCCTGAGGGTGGTTTTAAGATGCCAAAGATCAAAATGCCCTCATTTGGAATGAAAGGTCCCAAAGTCGAAGGTCCTGATGTAGATGTGAAACTCCCCAAAGCTGATATTGACATTAAAGCACCAGATGTAAATATCAAGAGTCCAGAGCTTGACATTGAGGGGCCCGAGGGAAAAATCAAGGGTCCCAAATTCAAGATGCCATCAATTTCTGGACCCAAGATTTCTATGCCAGACGTGGATTTCAACCTCAAAGGACCAAAGCTAAAAG
>JBAJNP010005775.1:0-13859 GCA_036877545.1 Yasuhikotakia modesta
ACACAAGCACACACACCAGACGTGCACACACACACACAGACGCGCACACACACGCACAGACACACACACAGACATGCGCACACAGAGACACACACACACAGACGCGCACACATGCGCACACACACGCACAGACACACACACAGACATGCGCACACAGAGACACACACACACAGACATGCACACACACACGCACAAACACCTTACAGGAGAGGGTTCAAAGAAACACACACTCTCATTAAGACTGTGACTTCTCTTGCAGGATTGGAACAAAGCAACTTGCACTGACATCCACCAAACATCCAGAAAATAAGTTGTTGGAAAAACCAAGTCAGACCACCGGAGTAAATCAAACTGCTGTCATTATTTCTCACTCTCCCATCAGTCCAGACACACACTGTTATGTTTTTCCATGGACACAAACCTGGACATGTTTTGTGACGGTACAATGACCGCTCATAGTGACCAGAGGCTGTTTTAATGTCCAGCTGGTCAATATAATCAGTAACTATGTGGCAGAACTGCATTTATAAATGTCACATTTTGTGTTCAAAGGAAACAATTAACAGCATACTGTAGGTCTGAAATGAGGGTGAGAAAAGAGGACTTAATTTATTTTGGGGTGAACGATTCCTTTATGCTGGTTTTTAGAACAGAGGCTGGTGGTCAGATGATCCAACAGACCTAACCAGCTTAAGCAGGATGGTCTACCAGGTCAAAACCAGGTCCACTAGCTAGATAAGTCACAATAAACATCTGTCACAGCCTGGACAAGCGAATAACCGCAAAGAACCAGCCTGGAGCAGCACAGAACCGTGCAGAACAGAATCAGACTCGGTTTTGGAAGAACTTCACGCAAGGTTCTTTTCAAAGTCTAATGACTCGAGGACACTAAGGGACTGAGGAAACGGGCCAGCGCTCGGAGACTGAAGAGGACTAGAAGAAAAACAAAATGAAACCTGTGGGCCGGCGGACAGTTCTCTGTGATTGTGTGTGTGTGAGCGGCCGTGTTTGTGGTGAACGAGGCCCGATGTCTCACGGTGAGTAATGAACACTTGAAAAGGTTCTGTCAGTTGGAATCAAAGACCGGCCGCAGTCAGCACTTTCCCTTCCGAGCCGTTATTACACGCTGGGCTCCGGTGCTGGCCTGCTCCTCTACTCCTCTTCCCTCCCTCTCTTTTCCTCATGGCTGACAAATTGACAGAACCCAGACGGGCGAGGAGGCGATTCTGTATTGAGTGCGTCTCTCCTCTGCTCTCCATTGCTCCCGTCCTGTAGCTCACAGAGTCCTCATAACATCAATCAATGCTGCCGGCCTGTGAATCTCCTCAAACGTGACTCCACACGTCTTCACTTACAGGTGTGCTACTGTTTATCTGCCATTATACACATCAGGACTGTATATTCACAATGCATACAACTGCTATGAAGAAATACTGTCTGTTTGTATCTGCGCAGTAACTAAATAATGTTTTCTGAGGCAAATACTGTGCCCACCTAAAAAAATGTTCCTAAAATTGTAACTCTTTTGAAGTTTGTCATTCTCATGCTCTTAAATTTAATTTAAGTTCACCCGACACCGGCCAATCACCTGACACCACGCCACCAATGACAGACTCGCCAGCACCGTCCGCACACTTCTGGGAGGCTAGCTAATTTTAAACGGCTAACACAGATCTGCACCACCAAATAGAGCGGCGAGAGGCCGGCTCGCACACAAACAAACACACTTCCACACACACGGGGGGAATTCACGGAAAGGGACACAAATCAAACAGATGGCGTCTATAACACCAGCTCAAGATGTCACGGCTGTTTTGACGTTTAACACCTTGGCTGAAAAATGGACGGAAGTCGCTGATCGGATGGGAAATGTGAGCCTGTCACGGACGAGCGAGCGATCCGGAGGTCAAATCTCACTCTCTCTCTCACCCTCCTGCTTTGCTCACACATTTCCTCTCACATTTTAACAAACACATGACAGAACAGACTCTCACTCGCTCGCTGCCTGTGCAACTGTGAAAAAAAACTTAATAGTGAGACGCAACCCAAAATAAATCAATAGCAACGGTCTTCTTGATTTGTGGCGCCATGTTATACGTAACCATACATCATTTAACCGATGCTAGCTGGTTAGTGATGTTGACTAGCGAGTTCCGTTTAGCAGTTTTTTTTAAAGGAGATGAATTTCCACAACTTTGCAGACATGGTATTGATGTACAGCCTGATCAACAGTGCAGAAAGATGTTGTGAAAATTCACTTCTTTAAAAAAACTAGCTTATAAAACTTCTGCACCAATCAAAGCACTGCAACATTATGATATAATATATACAATTATAAATAGCATAACACAATAATAAATTAAAAGTTTTAAATATTAGTACAGCTACTTAATCACATACGTCATTTTAAAATATGTAGTTTTGCACATTGCAAATAAAATCGTACGCATCACAGCATCAGATTCGGCCTCTAAACTCCTCACAGATGTCACGTTAATGATTGATGATGTCATGCAGACATTCAAATCATCTGATGTCACTTCAGGAAGTCAAACCATGTTTCTGTTGCTCTGGAGACGGTAGAGATGGGCGGGGTGGGGGGGGGATTATCGCCTTACCAAAAACACAACAACAACAACAACAACAAAGATACAAAACAACAACAACACAACAGCACAATGGACAAGCTGTTTTTTTATTGGTCGGGGAGGGAGGGCGAGTTGTGGGGGTGACAACAGTGATGTGGTTTACCTTGTCTTGAGATGAACGAACTAGCTAGCGAGCCACGCAGTTTATATCCAGCTTTGAAAGACAAGGAAGGAGGAAATAAAGGAGGGACAAAAGAAAGAAAAAAGAAGGCAGGGTGATTACAAGCTGTAGAAGCAAATGTGCAATACCTCAAATTCAACCATTCATGTCATGTTATGTTATTACTGATGTGTCCAACACACACACACACTCACGGAGACACACACACGCATGCGCACACACACACACACACACACACACACACCTTTATACCAGATTAGCAACGTTAGTAAACACATGAGTATGAGGGTAAAATGAGTTTATATCTACAAGCTTCTGTGGTTAACTTGTTCATTAAGATGGACTGAAGCGAAGGTTTAAAGAGAATGAGAGAATTCTTTGAATTACAGTGTGCATTACAAAAATACATCTCCCAGAATTCCCAGAATCCCATCACACCGGGAATGGGAACGCTGGCACTCCCTTTCAAAAGAACAAATAACCCAAAACCAGCACAAACACACCAGATCTGATCGCTCGCCCTCCACCTGCAACCCACAGCATATGTGTGTGAGTGTGTGTGTGATAGAGTGTGTGTGTGTGTGAGGAGCACCGGGGAGGCCCGGGTGCGAGGAGGACGGATACCTGGCTCCACTTCATGCCAGCTGCTGGCTTGGCTCCCGCTGCCCGGGGACCGGCCCTGACCGGGGTAGTAGGACTCCTCTCCTGGACTGTCCACCTCGTCCTCCATGCATTTAATGCGCTTTGCAGAACTAAGCAGCAGAAAAGAGAGCAAATGTTTGAGAAAAAACAAATACAATTTAAAATCAACCTCAACCTTTGTGCCTCTAAACTTGATGATGAATCAATTACATTGATTGTAAACACGCTCTGTTTATATTTCACGTCGACTTCCATAAACGTGTGTAGCGCTGGTGTGATGCACAACGTTTTTAAATTAAATTAACGTGGACAGTCGAGGTTGGATGGGTCCAGTTTGCCCCTGCTGGTCATTGTTGTAACTACATCATCTGTCTGCAAACAAACAGCAGAACTGCTGTTGAAATAAATAATAATAATACAAACAATTAACTTCACTAGATATTATAGACGCTTGAGTCAGACACTCTCAAAAACAAACGTACATACAGAACAAGAATCTAACACACACTCTGTGTGAAGAGGCGAGTCGTTGGAGGCCAGTGGACATGTGTGAGTGTGTGTGTGAGTTATCTACTGAAAGCTGAGCTCTGACATTTATTTGTTAATGTAAGGCCTACTGGTGTTTTTCACTCATAATCGCTTAATTAGTTTCTAGGATGCAGCCACACACAGGGTCCTTATTCCAGATGTTTGCTTTGGCAGGCCTGGCTGAAGAGGCCACTGAGGCATGTGGGCAGACACACACACACACACACACACACACACACACACACACACAGAGATATATGAGAGCATGCACACATGGACTGCATCTCAAACCAAGCAAGCTGACTACTTAGAAAGGATTTTTTACAATAGACACCCCAAAATGTTCCCTAGTTAGGGAGCTTGCTGCATTGCTGGACCTAAAACCGTAGACAACACGTACAAACCTAAAAGTACGAACAAGTGCGTTTTCTCAAACTTAACACATGCGTTTCAAGGAAACAGGTTGAAATGAGTGCATACAAACACACCCGTCGAAACACGAGTGTATGTTAAATATAAGCACGTATGTTTATGTATTTTACAAATGTGTGTTGGTAGAGTTTTGCATGCTGGGAAATTTAACAGTGACAGCAAAACTCATCGGTCCATTGGTGAAATTACAAGGATCGCTTATGCGCTATGTTTCAGCTGTGCACACACGTGTCCAAACACACGTGTCCAAACACACACACACACACACACCTGTCTACACACCTCATATGAGGAGGGGTGCCACGTAGTGGAGTCTTGCACTGGGGAGCAGTGTGTGTGTGTGTGTGTGTGTGTGTGCGACTGGCCTGTAGGCAGAACGGGTGGTGGGCTGAGGAGGTTCCAGGTGGACACACATATGTTGGGCGCTTGTGCAGCTCAGACTCCCGCAGCCTCTTCGAACACTCAGCCAACACATCAATCTCTGCCTTGGCTGATTAATTAAGACTCAGAGTGAAAGAGTGTGTGTGTGTGTGCGTGTGTGTGTACCTGCTGGAAGAAGTGCTGGGTAGGGGGCGCCTCATGGCCCCTGGGCTCATACTGTAGTAAGAAGAGCTGTCCAAGTCTGCCAACGAGAAGTTGGGTCCTGTTCCTGCCGCAATTGGGGCTGCCACACACACAGAGGCACAGGAAAAAACAAATGGTAAGTACAGAACATACTTAAGACACTCAAATGTGACTTAAGTCGGTTGCACAGGGGTGTGGCTGAGAGGCTTGAAAACAAATATTGTTTTGAGAACCCAAAAGTTCAGACCCAGTTCAACATCTCCCACATCTCCACCTAAAAGTATCCGACTCTTTTCTTTCTCATCGCAATAGTTTTAATGCAAGTGGTCCATCTTCTGCACTATCTGTGACAACACCTTCTTAAAGCCCTCAGGCTCCAACAAACACAATCGTGGCACACATCTGCAAAGCTACCGGAGTTCAGATCACTTTTCATGACTCCCTTTCCTCATAATTATCTTTTATTATAGCGCTTTACGTACCTAAAGGTTGGCTAACACCAGTCAACACTTACACATGATCTCATATAGTTTAAAAACTCTTGTTGGATGCAAAAACGTTTCCCCGAGCGACGAATCCCCCTTCTGTAGGTCACAGGCGAACACAGCTTTCCATCAAACGCCTTTGTCATACAGTACATAAAGCTGCGATGGCTCTTTATATTCACGGTGACTGAGACACTATTTTTTGATGAGGACAGCACGATGCACACGAGAGCAGCGCCGCTCCTGCATACCTAATAGAGCGGCCCAGTATGCAGACGGGTGGGGGGGGGGGGGGYGATCGGCGGACGACTGCGTGAAGACCATGATAGACACGGTAATGGGCTGCCTAATTAACATTGGAAGAGGACACGGGTAAAGGGGCAAGTTGGACCGAGAGAGAGAGAGAGAGAGAGAGAGACTGCTAGCCAACAAGAACCTACAAAAGTTGGCCATGTAGGAAGTGCTATAATTTCTGAGTCATCTCTTGATGGCAACTTTTTCTTTTTTTGGGAAGGGGGTGGGTGTTCCTCCTCTAATAGAAGTGGCGGTGTGGATTATTTACGAGGGGCAGTAAAGCGGCTGCATTTGCATGGCTAATAGAGGGATCTGAAGTAATTTGTGTGAGAGCTAACCTGGGCACCGAGCTGCAGTAACTCAGCCGGCCCTCAACACACACACCGTGACACACACACTGGCCGGCCCTGCTGCTGCAGTTTGGGTAGAAAAATGACCACACTGCAGTCTGTCTGACTGGAATGGAAATCAATCATAAAGGTAATCCGCAGTCTCTAGCTCTTAAAGGCTTTATCAAACGCTCGCGCTTGGAGGATTCCAAATGAAGCCTGTGGCTATCGGGCCAGCATTGATCTCTCTCTCTCTCCCTCTCTCTGATCTTTACCGCTTTACCTTTCTAAGTTGCTGGGCACAAAGTACATTAGCAAAATGTTTCAATCTATTCTATTTACTTAGCGCTGTTACTTCAGAGGAATTGCGGCCACGCTGCAGTCTGTGGGTTTGTTCAGCGATACCTGAGGATACAATTGACACCAGAAATTCTTTAAATGTTACCAAACCACTCTTCTCATCTGTGAACATCCCTTACAGTAAAATCATCCCAAGTTAATATTTTTGAAGCTGCAATCTGTAACTTTTAGGTTGGAAAAAACATGTTAGCCGCTGAACAAGCACATAACAGGTTACTGTAAAACTGTTTGTTTATTTTAATTGATTTATAATTTCTGTTGTCCAATTTCCCAGAATATGTCAGTTTGACTAACAAAAAACCTGCAACTTTGTTTCTAACAGAGATGGCTACAGAAATGCTACAGCTACAGAAAAAAAGTTTTAAATGTTCAAAAACAATTTTCACAATCAAAAACGCAAGACAAACATGCATGCAGTGAAGGAGAGCAAACAGGTTTTGTGCTGAAAACCTGAGATAAGTTACAGGACATTTGTTGCTTGGACAGCAAAGTGACCAGATTTCTTTGGTGTGGTCTCAAGGGTAGACAAACCCTCTTAACACACAGACACGGGCGCTTGGTCCCCTCCACCCAAACACTGGCAGCGAAAGCATCTACAAAAAGCTGGGAAGGCTATTCATTTGAAAAGAGCAGGAGGGAGGGAGGAAGAGAGAAAAAAATGGCCTTTTGTTCAGGCCGGATTTTCAAATTGAAGCATTTGACAACAAAGGCAGCAGCAATCAACTTCAAAACCCTGGACGTCTGTCCACCCTCCTCCTGCCTTCCTCCCCCCACCATCGCACTCCTCATCGCTTTATTGAGCGAGAGGGCCGCGCCGTGATGGGACCTCAACTCAAGCTGGTTTGAAGTTGGTGAGCTCTGACAGGTCTTGTTGGGGTTTGATGTCAGACCAGCTCCTGTGTGGACGTTCTAGCCGCCCTGTAGACCTTCAGCAACGCTCTCCTCTGGAGAAGAGGGTTTGCGTGAGGAAGACCCGGTGGTCTTCACCGAACAGCTTCTCAGCTGGTCCAACGCGGGGAGGCGTTTGCTGGTCAAGGAGCAGAGAAGGATAAAGTCAATCATTATAAACAATTATTTCATTTTTAGCCCACTGTGAATGTTTAAAAACACAGTGAAATTACCAGCATTATTTACTGTGCCGGTGCTGTTACTAAAAACAGGAAGTGTATTTATTTAAACAGCCAAAAGGCAGTTATTATTTGCTATTTGTTAACAAACTATTTCTGCAGAAAAGACTTTTATTTGCAGAAATTTGTCTTTGCAGATGTTTCTTTGCAGAAAATACTTCAAATATCAAGTGCATGTATGTTTTAAAAGTGAAAGTGCACTACATTATCTGACACACTAACATACAAAATCAGCCTCAAAACTCAACTATAAACAATGAAACTTCTTTGGTCTTTAAAGACTGGTTAGCAAAACAAAATCACAGCACAGAACTTCAGCTTTTCAGAAGCTCACAGTATTGTTCAGACTTAAGCCTGTGTGTGGATTTCAGTGCAGATGGCCCCGCGCACTGGCGGGCTTTGGCACAACGCTGACAAGAGCGGTGGGCGTATCCCCATCGGTACCGTTGGCACATGCTGCCTGTGTCGGCAGGGCCGCAGTGGAGGCTCTGCCGTGGCAGCCCTTCTCCTGCTCCATAATTCATCCGCTCCCCCTGTTTGGTCATATGGCTAAATGGTGCTTGCCAACACCCGGCCTTTACCTAGGGACTTCCAGGTGTCTCTGCCCCTGGACGACGACGCCCACGGCCTGCCAACATTTCTCTGGCGTGCTAATAACAAAAACCTCATCCTAATCTTGTACCCTGCCTCTTTTTTTTCCGGCGGCCCTTGCGGTCTCCTCTGGAGAGGCTGTGAGTGGGAGTTTGCAACAGCAGAACTGGCTCACGTACAAGTCTTCCCGCTCACCTGGGCTTGACCGCGTGCCAGGCTGTGGCGCGACCGCGGCCCGCTTCATACAGCGGCCAGCTGTATATGATCTATACCGTGGAGAGAAAAATAAACCCTGGGTGATACTGGTTCTTCCCTAGAGTTTAGGAACAGAGACAGTGTCAGACTTCAAAAAGGTGGAGAAGGAAAGATTGAAAGAGGGGGGAGCTAAGGAAAGGGGGGCGGAGAGGATATGGAAAGGGCGGATCCAATCTCTGAAATTACCCCAGCCTGGTATTGACTGGCCAATTATGTGGAGTTCCATTTACAAAACCGTTGCTCCAGCGTCTAACTTTATGGAGTCTTTCAGTTCTAGTGCCACACTCCCACCCCTCCCTCTCTCTCTTTCCCTTCCTCTTTTTTTTGTGTGGCGCTTTAATAGGATATTGATCGACAGAAGCAGATTCGATTGGGCTGCCACTGAATTGTGTAATGGGTGCAACAAAGCCAAGGTCATAGTGTATAGTCAGGGAAGAGTAAGGCAGCCTGTTGTCCATTCAATATCACGACCTTTCATCTTCCACACGGGCAAGAGGCTGCACTCAAACCCTTCCCATTGGCTTAAATAAATCTCCAGGACGTTCCTACACAGAAGCCCCCGAAGGAACCCTTGGGGCAATTCATGCACCACTCTGGTACACCATCATGACCAGATTACCCTCTTCTGCCCATCTTCCGATCTGGTGCACTTACCCTCTTCACTTCAATAACCGTATCATCTTTGGTGCCTTCCGCAAGAACCTACCAAAGTCATGAGCGCGCATACATACAGCACTTTAATTCACGATCACTCCGTAGGGAGCAATCGTGTTAGAAGACTTATGCTAACTGTGGGCTTTGCTGACTGCTGAACTTCAGAGATGGTATTGCCCATTAAGGGGGAGGAGAGGTTGATGCAGGACTTTGTGAGACCCTTATCACTTTCATTAAAAGATTGTGAGATGTTCAGCTGAAGTGATTAGCCGGCTATTAGCGCAGATGGGTGATTCTCTGTGTACTGTTCTATGATCACATCTGTTGCTAGCCCATCACAGAGTACTTTTGTGTTTGTTTGGGTATATAGTAGGAAATTCTCATCATGAAACTTAAAAATCACAACTAGAAAACTAGAAATTTGGCCCGTTTCATCACTGCAACAACATTATGAGCCATCATCACCATCATCTTCATCATCATCACTGCTTTGGGGGGGGGTCTGTTATAAGCTCATACTGTAAGTTACTTCAGACAGGAGCATTTGCTAAATGAATACTTCAATGCAAGTTTTCTTCAATGCAATGATGCTAAACTGTTACATAAATATAACAGTTTATATGAGCCAAAAGGCAAAACAAAGCACTTAAAATTTTTGTCTTGTTCTCCAAACTAAATATTTAAAACATCCTTAAAATAAGATATAGTTACTTAAAAAGTCTTTACAAATATAACAAATGTTAGTAATGCTAATGCTTAAAAAAACATTTTTACATTAAAAAATAATTTTTACATCAAATCTGGGTTAAGACAATATTTCTTAATTTAAAGGATGTTTAGGCTTTATTGGAAAACAAGACAAAAATAAAAAGAAAATAATTTGCCTGTTCTGTCTCACGTTGGCCTGTTCACACTCACAACTACTGCATCCCTTTTAGTTCAGATCCAGAATCTGAATCTGCACCTTGTGGGAAGAAACATGCTTCACACGACTTTGCTACCCCTCCTGCTCTCACTCAACGTCACTGGACTGTGAAAGGCCAGAAGAATGAAGAGAATGATGGGGGCAAGAGCGAGAGAAAGAAAGAGAAACACTTTGATTTGAATTGAACACCCTACATATGCCACCCAGCGTTCTCCTTTCTTCCCAGCGTGTCACAGATGTTGGGATAAAAGCTGATCTCTCCGCAGCGCTGGATCAATTATGCATATTTCTTAATCTTGTTACCATCATATGCTTCTGAGATTTCTGATGCAGCACAATACAAGCTGAGCTAATATATCTGACTTCTAATATCATTCATCTCGCTTTCCACCGCTCGCCTGATCCATCTCGCCCCGTTCCGCCACCTCGCGTTGACCCCCTCACGCCCGTCTGCTGTCACTCAGCCAGAACGTGGCGGCACCCAAATGTTTGCTCTCTACAGACGCTGTCTTTGCGTTGGCAGCCACCACGAGGTCTTTTGAAAGCCGGCTGGGAGCTGAGACCACGGTGGGCGTTTTGCCCAGGCCCACAACACCCTCTCTGCTCTCCTTCGCCCGAGATTAGGTCATGAAGGAGTGGGATCAATGCACCTTTGATCAGAAGGCTCTGGTGAGTGCTGACGGGTGCTTTAGATCGCTATTGTTAGCGGCTATCGACAGGTACGTATGGATTGCGCTGCGCTCTGTCACTCTCCACCATGGATGTCTGCAATTTTTAAAGGTCACGTTTTTCACCCCCTCCATCCCCCATCCACCCTGCCCGTCGCCCGGAGAAACTCTGCTGTCTTTCCTCGGCCCCTCGTCTTCATCACCTTATCAACCTCAAAACATTTTTACCCTGATGATTTTCCTCAAAATGAGGCAAAACTTCTTAGCAGACGACATTCAACATCAGTAAAAAACGCAACGACTACATCTAAATCTTCTAACAGCACGTCCTTACCAATGCTAGAAATGTAAAGCATTTAGCCTTTTAACAAAATACAATGTTTTCTTTCAGATCCTGCACAAAAAACGAGTGCAGAACTTCCAAGCGCTCTACCGCATTGCACTAAAGTCCTCTTTCAGCTGACTGCTGCATTTTCACAGTGTTTCGATTTCTAATGTGAGGAGGGATAGTGGAATCAGCCCATTGTTCTGAAAAAAGCTCTGAGAAACCAGAGACCATTTCCTATGGTTCATCACAACCTCTGGAGAAACTTTAAGACACCTGAACCGCGATGCTTCAGAGGTCATGATCTCATTCTTCTGCCTGAAACTGGGAGACCCCCAATGGAAAACCCAAAAACATCTTTAATGAAGTGTAAATTCACGGTGGACTAATGACACTAGATAGACCCTTGGACATGTTTAGGTTCATTATTAAAGCCTCTTTTTGAGATCCACCTACATCTGCTAGCCAAAAAAAAAAAGAAAAGTTAAAAATAAGACATTGTGGTACAAATTATGGGTGCCATAAACAAAACTGCATCACATTTTATTGATTCATTAGAACATTTAAATGTGAGAAGAATGAAAGAACTTACTCTGTGAGACTCGCACAAGCTCAGAGACGGTGAAGACACCTGATGTTACAAAACTGTCCTGAAAGCCGAGGTGTCCTAGGAGACAAAATGATACACAAACTGTCATGGGACCGAATTCATTGTCATTTTTGAGAAAACCAAGATACAGAAAAAACAACCAATGTTGGAAAACCAGGAACACGCACACCACACACACACTCCCAATGGAGGAGAGGACTGGAATGGGGAGTGTTTAGAGTGACAAAGAGGGTAGATCACATCTGGATTTATTCCCCCGAGTATGTCAAGTATTAGAGTGGGGCAAGAAGCTACACACACACACACACAGAGACACACACACACACACACACACACACACACACATACATACACATTTACTTATCTAAATAGGGACATTCCATGGACTGTTATTGTTTTAATACACAGCAAGTTATAAGCAGTTTAACATAACGCTTCTCTAACATAAATTATTGTAGTAAATAAAACTATTTACTAAAAAGAAGTCCTCCAAAAAGGTTTAGCTCAGATTTGTCAGGTTTGGTTGTATTTTGTGTAAAAAATAGTCACCAATACAGTTAGACACACACATACACACACACACAAGGTATGATTTGATTTCTGCCTGTGTTTATGATATGTGCTCCTCTCCAAGTTAAACTAACTCCCTCTGAAAGAAGCAAGTGGCTTGTGACTGCCGCAGAGACAGACCATAATTACTGCGCTCAGTGTGTTGACTACAGCTGATCCTGGATCTGCCACACGTTCTGTTTTCTGTCTGCCTGAGGCACCCAGATCGGCCTCAGATTAACCCATATTTAACCAAACGGCCTTCAGCGTACAAACCCACCCACTGCTGCCACATAACGCCGCCATATATAGACATACAGTCAAGCACGGACTACATATCCCATAATAACTTGCTCTTAACCTTTTTATGTAAACAATGATGCTAATACATGCTAATGTGGCAAGGCTAATGGTTTAACTAATTAAAAGACAACTAGCACTGGCTATGGCAAATATGATATACACACACTAGGAGGGATAGTGGAATCAGCCCATTGTTCTGAAAAAAGTTCTGAGAAACCAGAGACCATTTCCTATGGTTCATCACAACCTCTGGAGAAACTTTAAGACACCTGAACCGCGATGCTTCAGAGGTCATGATCTCATTCTTCTGCCTGAAACTGGGAGACCCCCAATGGAAAACCCAAAAACAACTTTAATGAAGTGTAAATTCACGGTGGACTAATGACACTAGATAGACCCTTGGACATGTTTAGGTGCATTATTAAACCCTCTTTTTGAGATCCACTTACATCTGCTAGCCAAAAAAAAAGAAAAGTTAAAAATAAGACATTGTGGTACAAATTATATGATATACACACACAGGAAATTCAATAAAAATACAATATTTGATAAATTATTTTTTACAATCTGTAACTTTTGGGGTTGAAAATGAACAACAGTTAGATATTGAGCACGTACAAAACAAATCTTGAGTAACTAGCGATTTTACGTTTCAAACAGAGATGGCGGTAGAGAGACGAAAGTTACAGATCTTATACGTTTTTTATTTTAATTAAAATACGCTCATCTGTTTTCAAACATCATATATGATGATAAGAATACAGCGACGGATCAAACTCTAATCTGGGACACATTATGTACATAAAATCAGAAGCCTGTTTATTTTTATCAGAAGTCTCAAAGCAAAGATTAAAAAAAGAGTGACAAGACAAATCTGAAGGAGTGACGTAGCTGTTAGCTATTCCTCTGCTGGTCGGCGGCCGGCTAGCGGCTAGCTATAAAACCAACAACAGAAATGAGTTTAGTTCTGACTGACTGGACGAGGAGCCTGTGGACGAGCGGAATAATAAATAATAAAGAAAAAACAGGGAGAGACAGAGGAGGGGAGGGAGGGGTAAAATCTACGGCTCATTGCAAGAGAAACTGCTGACATGAGGTAAAAGATAGCAGACCGGGAGCACAGATACCCCTGAGACAGAGCGAAGAAGCTGCAGGATGAAGGGGCAGTTTGTTCAGGGGGTATTAGATGGGGCGTAATGTACATTAGAGGGCAAAAATGGGACAAATGGCAGAGGCGGATTACAAAACAACAGAAAGCGACTTGGGTGAGCCCCCCGCCCCGGAGACGGAGAAGGGGCGAGAGACAGAAAGCGAGAAAGAGGCAAAAAGTCAAAGTTTCCACACACAGCTGTACATACTGAGAAACAACAATAACACAGTAGAAGTGAGGCGCGCGATTACTTGGAAAATGGAGGAATGACGCAATGGAGCTGAGGAGAGAGAGGGGGG
>JBAJNP010005775.1:13914-27821 GCA_036877545.1 Yasuhikotakia modesta
GTGAGAGTGAGAGAGAGAGAGAGAGAGAGAGAGAGAGGGAGAGCAAGTGAAGGAACTTTCGTCACATAAATTCCAGTATAGGGAGCATATGCACCCGGAGTTCACCGAGGGCATTTCCATGAGTGCCTCATATAGGGAGAGAGGGGCGAGAGAAGGGGCAGGGCTTCTATATCTCAACATGGATAATCACTCCCAGCTGTGTCCACTGTAGCTCTGCACACACACACACACACACACACACACACACGTGAAGGGAGGGGCCATGGTTCGCCTTTCACAGCAGCAGAGAGACCTCAGTGAGTCTCTAGCACAGCAACAAGAGCTGTGCTGGCCCCAAACTTCAGCGGCCCGTTTACAGTCCCCCCGAGACCCGGCAAACTCGTTTTACTGCATTTGGGTAGTTGAGAAATAACACGGTTGAGTTTCACAAACGTAAATCAAATTTTAACATTTCTGCAACTCACTTAACTCACATTATTGTTGCATTATGACATATTTGAAATCGGTGAAACAGGATATTCAGGGAACAGGAGGTGCGACTATGTCTGCAGGGAACGACTGGATTGTGAGTTTGGAAAATTTGCGCCGTGAGAACAGTAACACGCAACAACGTTAAACGGGAAAAAATGTGATCTTCAACAAGTAACTTCAAAAAACCAGGAGGAGTGACATTAAAACCACATCATCTTAAATTATTATGGGGTAGAAACACACAACAGTTCTACAAGATTTAAAAAATCAGATTTAAAGTACTTTATGATATACTGGGCTACACCAACACACTCTACAGTAACAGCTTTAAGTGTCGACTTCCATAAACAGTATTTAACTGTATTTACGGGCAACTGATTAAATGCCCCACCACATTTCTCACCCCCCCTCATGTTAGTGAAGGATATCCTTTGGCCTTATCTGCGAGTCAGCGTGTTGTGAAATAGCTTCTCAGCCTCAGAACGACAGCCGCCGCTCTGTGAATGCGCACGTAGCGTTTGGCACAAGGGTCAAGGTTTACCAGCGAAAACAAACCATAGAGGTAAAAAAAAAAAAAAACGTGTGTTTTCCTGCATCGGACACAGGGAGAGCAAGAAACAGACACACAGTAAGGGAGAAATAAAGGCAGACAGGAAAAAAGTGAGAAGTGTGTGTGACAATGTGCGTGTTTACTGTACACACATACACACACCCAAACACATATACACACATACACACACGTGTTACGTGAAAGATCAGGGTTACCCGTATGTCTTTCAGACGTCACTGAAAAGATCCTTAACTAGGGTTGCAAAGCTGGGAATTTTGGAAAGATTCATAGCTGGAATAATATGGGAATTGGACATTTTAACTACGTGTATCATGTATAAATGTAAATAAAGGCATATTTGCTTCTTCAACATATAGCTCACATTCATCTGTTTTAAAATTTCAAAGTATTCCTATAAATTTCCATATATTTCTCTAAATTCCAATAATTTTGCAACTCTAGCCCTTACATCAATGTAAACGACAGATGACGTTCAGAGGCAGCTAATGTTGTAAACCGCTGATCTAAGATCAGTTCTGTTCCTCCTCTGAAATCAACTGGTGCTTCACTGCACTGAGCACAACAGGAATAATCTCAGTTTCATGACCGAATGATACAGATACCAGATGGACAGTGTTTGTATCGGAGCAGGAATGTGAAAAAAGGAAACAGACGCTAGGGGAGTGATTATGTGTAGCGTTAGCACAGAAGGCAGAAATTACGGGTGAGCTTCAGTTCAACGACCAGAGAGAGAGAGACAGAGAGAGAGAGAGATGCAGATGAAAAGATAATAACAGCTACATGCCGGATGAAAACGATGAACACGCTCATCTATCCGAATCGACTAATCTGAGTAAACAGGGCGATGTGGTGTCACACACAAGGGCGTGGAAATAATAGCTCGGCTTCACCGCCCGCATCCGAGATAATCTTCAAGTTAGGAGAAAAATATGCATTATAATCCAGTGTCGAGGGACGCACGTACCCGAGCGCGGCTAAACAAATCGTTCTGTGTTTAAACTCGTGCAAACAAGTGACTTTTCCATTCTTCCTCTGTTATTATTTCTTACGTTTGTTTTTTAAAACTGCACAGACTTTCATTGTCTGCTAATAATTTGTAAACGGACGCAAAATGGACGGAACTGCGGCCCTGTGTTTGTTTTAAAACTCTGATTCTGTAGACAAGGGCCGATTCGAACACTGTCTCCTGTTTGAGCACCAAAGCCCATTGTTGTGAAGCACATGCGTCAACTGCTATGCTACAGCTCAGACAACACAGGCCTTTTTGTGCTCATAAGGAGATCGTTTCTGAGAGGAGAAACTCACCGTTTTCGGGCTGGTCTTTGATGTCACTCTCACTGGGCTGGTTTGGACTCTCAGACTGCCCTGTTTCTGTAAGAGAAAGACAGAGACAAAAGACAGGAAGTGAGATTTTGGTTTCATAATAGTGAGAAACGCATAACAACACTTTGTGCCCTTCATGCGGCCACAGCCTCAAAACCGTTCTGCAGCTCAGGTCACAGATGACAAACTTCCACTCAAAAGTCGCTAGGATATATCCGCTGGATGCTGACTGCGCAGTCTGTCTGCAGGCACGCAGACGAAACCTGACTCTACCGCGCGTACGCAAGAGAGTTCGACAGAGATGACTTTCCAAGCAACGACCAGACACTGCAAATCAGAATAATGCACACAAATCACAAACAAACCAAGTCTCTCTTCACTTCCAGGTTGTTTAATGAGTCGTCCAAATATATACTAATATACAAATGGTAAATTGCGGCCTGCATCAGGAAGTAACTGGGAGTTATCAGAACAGATGAGTGAAGTCTAGCCAGTGTCCTTTTGGCAGGCAGCTCAGTGGGTCAGAACAGCAGAGGTTTGGGCTGTGAATTCACACAGAGTGCTATTTGCAGCCGAGGCACTTATGGAAATAAGTCTACAGAGAAAGCCGTCGGACCCGGGCGCACTGCATAAAAAAAGGCCTATAAATTTGATGGGCCCAGATTTTTAGCAAGAAGTGCTCTTTAACTGTGCCATTAGCCGTGATGGGCACAATTCTCGCTGCCATGTTCGGAGGTATCTTACGTAAAACTCACCCCAGATGCGACGCTGTCTTTTTAACTCTTCCACAACAGCTAAAAACAGCCAAAAAAACATTCCCTTTAAAATGATTTAGATGCCGAGGCGTGTATTGATTTCCCACTGCAGATAAAATAGTCGAGCTGAGAGAAATATTACCTATATCCACTCAAAACAAAAAAGCTAGGAAGCACAGCACAAAGCGAGTCAGGGCCATGCACACCAAAATAGCATTCAGACTTCATTTTAATCCGGTTTGGGACGGATTTAGATTAAAACTGTGCTTGTTCAGAGCACAACAGGAGCAAATGTGCTCAACAGTGTTAAGTTACTCGAAGGTTCAAATCTAAATTACCTATAACAAAATATTTCACAGCACACAAGATTTCTGTCATATAGTCACACAAGTTCGTAATTACTGTGCGTTGAGAACTAAAATGTTAAATTCAATCATTTAAAAAAATCTTTATACATAAAGATTATAACATATACATAAATTTATACTCTAAAAAAATCTCATTCTGACAAATACATAAAACTGTGCAAATACATAAACTAATTGAGACAGAAACTGGATTATAAAGGAACGAGAGCGCACCCGTCCCAAAAAACAGAAGGAAAGTTTGGAGCCGGCCCCTTCATCTGCTGCTGGACAAAGTAAACAATTTAGAGCCTTGTTTGCATTCAGCTCAGCAATGCTGTCTGCATCAACAGTTTAAAACAAAGGCAATCTGAAGAGTGGGCCGAAACACGCATGTCTCTTCCTTAGCAACAGCTTAGAGACGTAAAAGCCCAACGAGGGGGCAGAGACCCGGTGCTGGGTGTGTGTGTGTGTGTGTGTGTGTGAAGACTTTCACACACTCTCCCAGTTGCCCTCTGCAGACTAAGTGCTCTCCCATTCAGCACCCTTTGCTAATTAAATATGCAAATGAGGCGTGAGACCCAGACTCGGTGCGTCACATCTGCATTTACCCCCTGTTTAGGGCCCTCGAAGAGCGAGCGGGACAAACCCCCCCTTTTGAGAAACTCCCGGCTGAAATAAACAACACAATACAGACGCTACACAACAAACACTAAACAGCATGCACAAACAGCTCTATTCAAGCAACCTAAATCCTCTATACAACCGCGTAACAAGCTGCTCTTTGGACTACGGTGTGAAAGACAGTCTCTGCCTATCTCTAATTTTGTTCTCACACCATCAAAAAGACAAGAACGCCGCTTGGGTGTAAGGAACTAAAGGAAACCTGGAGTGATTGAGTAAAAGTGTAATTCTGCCCCGACTCAACAACAGAATTCATTATAGGACAATCGATGGCGGCGCATACGGATGCACGGTTACATGCGACGGGCATTCTTCACCACTGAAGTAATAAACACATTCTCATAATGTTGGCTATCGTTCTCATAAAGTTCTCGCAAACATTTTGCAAATAAAATTAGTATTTTTTACTATACATCACATTTCTCAAAATTTAAGTAGTTTGATTATAAATGTTTAAATAAACAAAATAAAGTTATAAAAAACTGGATCTTTTGAACATTTCAACAACTTTCAAAATAACAATTTTGTTATTTAATAGAAACGTTACAGAAAGATTTTAACAACCCAAAATTGTTAGCTGTGAGAACGTCATGTGTTGAGGAACGCCTAATGAGGTTGAACTAATTAAGACAGCTGAGGTTCCTCTTAGGTTCCTCGGTGACTCTAGCTACCTGAAAAGTTCTACAGAGGTTGTAGAACAAGCGTAACCGGCTTTTGGCGAGCGCGGCCTGATCGCGCGCTGGTAGGAGCGGATGTAATGTCACGGCTCTCGGTGAATTAGTCGGTGAGGTGATTTCCTAATTAGATCATTAGGGCCGGCGTGCTGCGGCAGGCAGGTTGTGTTGGAGTGCTGTACCCCCTGGCCTGCACCTCTCTCCCTCCTCTCCCTCTCTCGCTCGCTCTTCCTCTCCCAGGCCAGGCTGAAGGCTTGGGGGGGGGCACACACACACCGCCTGGTCTGTTTCATTATGCATGCGCTAAACCATCTGTACTTCTTGCAGGTCCTCTGTCCCAACCCGCTGCTTTCTCACCAAGTGCTTCGCTGTAATCCAATTGTGTGTTAAAACCCTGCTTTCAAAAGGCCTTTTACACTGGAGGCTCAGAAACACGGAGGCTCATAAAAAGAGGCAGAAACTTAATTTAGAAATACAAACGGCCTTTCTGGAGCATCAATGGAAGGTGAAACTCCAGGGATTGAACCATTCTTTCCACAAGTATCGTCCCCCACTTTTTTTTACCTTTTCTGTTTTGGTCGACCAACATTGAGATGGTGGGCGCTGGAAAGCCAAGAGGTTTATTCCGGAATTCCGGCGGAGTCACACTTGAGACCAGACCATCCGAGGGGGGGGGCGTACGGACTGAACAATCGCTAAGGCAACGAAAAAATTTGGGAGCGCGGCTGCATATTTTGGCTGTGATGCATGTTATATAAAAAGGACCCGAAGAAAAATATGAAATAATTTCTGGGAACTGCAATGAGTCATGAAGCAGATGGGAAACATGTTCAAAAACCTGAAATTGAGAAAAAATAAGAGAAACGACAAAAAAAAACTTGAAGAGAAAGTATGAAAAGGAAAACATTTCTAAATTTCAATGTTTTACAAGATTTATTTTTAACACTACTACAGCTCTATTTAAAAAATTTTAAATGCTAAATATTCATATAATATGTCTACAATATACATCTATCTTTCTCTATATATATACACATGTATACATACACATGCATGTGCGCGCGCACACACACACAAATATAACAAAGCTAAATACCAATCCAGATCAAACGGCCTGTTTACACACAATCTATTTTTGCTTTTAAAACGGATATTAAAGCACAACCATAACAAAACACAGACGCCTCAAGACAAGACATTTCTTAAAACAAGATCTCTCATTGTACGAGTCAATAATAAAACTGATAAAAAATTACCCACAGCCTTATTCTATAAAGTTAGTAGGGTGTAAGGCTATATGAATTATCAGATCAAAACATGGACCAAAACTGATTCAGAACCACAAGCTCTGAACTTTGCAACCGGCCCAAACATGCCTCATCCTCACTGCACTGCTTGTTACCATCCAAACACTTCAACACCATTTTACAACCCTGACTGTCTCTTATTCTCCTGAACAGGGAAGTGGAGGGAAATATGTTTGAGTCGGGCAGTGTTTGAGTGACCTCCGACCTCTCCCCCTTCGTTTTACGTCACACCGTATTTAATAATCTGCAGTGTTTAGACAGAACCCTTCTGCTTCTACTCCATAGATCAGCGTATCGCCCGGGCCGGCGCTGTTTTTCTTCCCTCGCCGAGTGCCGCTTGTTTAGACGGCTGTTTTTGGAGGACCGGGAAGTGAGACGGGAGGGATAGTGTTACAGTCTGTGTTTACTGAGCCCTGTCTGGATTTTGAATAGCGATACTGCCGTGTTTTTTCTGTTTTATTTCATTATTTCCGTCTAAGGAACATATAAGGAACACCGGGGTGGGAAGCCACTCTGAGTTCTCCGGGAAGATCCGGAGTCGCTCTGTGGACTGAGGGGTGTGTAAAAGGGAGCACAATTCGCTTTGTGGTCGCCCGGCGATGACATTATGGGATCGTTGTGGTACGGTAAACCATGTACCACAATCTGGCAAGAAGCAATAAAACAACACAAGTCTCAATGATTCTTTTGTGGGCGTGACTCCAGCTATTCCCATCTGCAAATATAAAGCTGGACTGAATACAACAGCCATCAATAAGCGCTAGTTAAGGACCAACAGTCTGAGGAAAGCCATGTTTCATTAGTTCAGTTTCACAAACACAAAAACATTATTAGCTAGAGGTGTAGCTAGCACAGAAAAACATGCACCAAAAAGCAAATTAATTCACACATATGATACTATTGCGTCTACATAGACAGCTGTCTTCTAAGTGTTTGATTTGAAAAGCTCTTCATATTCTTAACAACACTACAAAGTGTACTTCACTTAAAGTGAACACATGGTGAACTCAATACAGTATCATGCTAGCAATAACATAGCTAAACAACAACCTTATATTCCAATATGAATAAATATGCAAAACACAAAATAAATGTGGAAAATAATCAAAAGTTCTATTTTGTCCACATTGTCTGCCATCTTGGTTTATGACTACAGTGGCTAACATCAAGCAGACAGTTTGCCAAGTTCTGTAAAAAATTACTGTAATGTTACGGTACCACGTTTGACGGTCTCAAATATTTATGCCAGTGGCGAGAACGCTAGACGAACAGCAGGGCCGTGACACGTCTTACGGCTCTGACGTTCGGTGATTTCCATACCCACTGAGGACACAACAGATGTAAAAGGGACAATTTGATGTTGCGTCCGACGACAGCCTGGCAACCGAGTGAAGAAAAACATCAATTGTACGTAATGAAACTGGACACTGGACTTTGTTAAAGTCTCTCAGCTCGGTAAAGACAATGAGTAAAAGGGGGACAACAGCGAACCTGTTCTTCAATGGCTGCAGTATCTCTGTGGGTAACAAGCAACTCTCCGACCTGAAAGCGAGGACTCTCTTACTCTCTTATTCTTATTGACCGGTGCTCATGACTCCCAAGATATGAACTGCAGCTTCTAGGAAAAGACAGGAAAAGCGAGCGGAGGAGGAGGAAAAGTTCCTGGCCTTTTCCCAGGATTGGGAGAGAAACAGAATCCCAGAATTCCCCCGGGATATGGTGAAATATACAGCCCTGGGGCCGCTTTCAATTTACTCTCTCCAGTTCCCCGTCACTATCTCTCACCAAACCTCCAACGGCCCTCTCTCTAAATAGCTGGGCTGTGAGAGAGCGGCTGGAGCTGTCAGGAGTGTAATGTGTGCTGTGACCTCCTGTAGCCCTGATGGGGAGAAACAGAAAGACAGTGCGGGTCAAGTGACTGTGTGAGCGTGGATTTCACAACCGCAGCACGAAGGGAAAACATCCATTTCTCTACATCTACAATATAGATCTAGCTTTCTCTATATCTGCATACACATACACGCACATACACGCACACGCACGCACACACACACACACACACATGTGTAGTCAAACAAACACACACACTAATACACTCATACACACACACAGACACACACATATATATCCATCTATAAAAATATATATGGCCTATTTCTCTCTCTCACTTTCTCACACACATACACACAAATAAATATATTTATAAATATAAAATATTATACATATATACATACACACACATATTTCTGATATATATATATATATATATATATATATATATCAGAAATGAAACAACAGGGCCAAAAGTAGCGCACACTTTCCCAAGTGTCACCATTCCTGACTGATCGTTCGTCCAAACACACAGATTGGAAAAGCAGACTGCCTGGATGCCCACTTCCACCAGCTGCAGACACATCCTGTCTTTGTCTCAAGCCTTTCTCTCTTTCCTTCAGCGGCAGAACAGGTACAAATGTTTGTCCTTGCTCTGACAGCGGGGATCTTTTAAAAAATATAGCCTGGAAAAAAAACAGAACCCGGCTCTCCATGTGGCCCTGAGGTCCAGGGGAACACAATAGGCACTACCGGCATTGTTGTCTCAGCCTCTGAGCCCATGCGTGCTGTAAGTGGAGAAGAATGCCTGCGCATGACCTCTGTCACGCCGAATTTCCTGCCCTAGATGAGTCGTGTCTGAAGATGCTGTACTGCATCTGACCAAAAAAACTGTGTTGTCAGTTTGATTGTCATTTGGCAGAGATCTAATCTCTGTGAGTACCGTGAGATCTCTGCATCTCGGGCAGGAGAAACGGACTGAAAGGAAACTGTGGAGGTGCCGTAATTCGTGGCTCTCCGAGAGTCCAGCTGACAGACTCCAGCTGCAGATGGAAAGGAGACACGCAACGTGCCTGGTGGGTGTTCATGGGCTGTCAGAACAGTGGACACACCTGTCTCCACAACAACCTCCTCCTGCAGCCAGGTAGTCTGTCTCCGACTGACACGGAGGTGTCATTGCCTGCTGCAGTCATCATCCTGACAGTGGGGTGAAAGGAGAGAAGGTGTCTGGATGTTTTTTCCAAGACTCCTGCGGTGCCTCGTGGTTTTTCCTCCTCTGACGTTCTGCAAAGTCTCAAACGAAACTACAAGTGGACGATTTAATTGATGAGAATGAAAACAAGGCTGTGATAGAACATGGACAAAAAATACGGGTGGTAAATATTAGACATGACCTCAGAAACAAACAAACTATCCCTAAATTTCTGTCTATTACAGCCTCGTTTTCATCCGCAAATTAAACATGGCATCTGCTCAGGTGCATTAACAGATCTTTAGCGTTTCTTTGGACACAAATTGTCAACTTTACATGTAAACATAACAGTAACGCGCCGCTGCATTTACATAAACAAATTCTCAGCGCATAAATAAATGGCGGGTAACATTTGCGCCTTTCGTGGCACAGAGTGTGTGCTTGGCTAGCCACAGATACCAAAGCGTAACCCTGTGGGCAGGCAGGCCCTGTCTCCAACCCCCTCCTTAAATCTCCCTCAGAATGAGTGAAAATAGAAAGTCTCTATGATTTTGGCAGAAGAACATTTGGAAAAAAAAAGATGGGGTGATTCAATTTGGCAGCCAACTTTTTCACTCCCTCTCGTTGTCTAACTCGCTCCCATTTCTCTGTCTCTCTCTATTTGCTCTCTCTCTTCCTTGGAGAGCGGCTGGCCGTAGCTCGTGTTTGGAACGGGCTGGAAGACACTTGCCAAGCCCGAAGCGCACACACCGCAGGAGACGCAACGCTCAGCCTGCAACTTCCCCTACGTCGCATTTTTCTCGAGCCGCCTCTCGCTGAGGAAAACCCCCCCGAAGGCCAGCGCTGGAAACTGCGACCACCCACCTCTCCACATCGAGATATAAAACCAAACCATTCCCAAAAATTTAAGTATTTAGTGATGCTGGAAATAATCTTTAAATTAAAAAAAATGTTTTAAACGTATAAAGTTTGTGATCAAAACAATCACAAGTGTTAGATAAAAATCACAGTTTCAAAATGTAAGTTGTATAAATTGCGTAACTATTATATGCATCATACAATTTCTTACTGCTCTGTGGTGAGAAAAAAACATCCCACAAAAAAACAAAGACAAATTATGTAATTTTCTAAGAAATACATTCCTTATTGATTTTACATTTTATATTGATTTGATTTAATTCATCCGGTGAATGAAAATGATAAAAGCTCATTTCAAAATGTAGCCGGTCGATGCTATCGGGCACTTTCTAAATTTCATGTAAATCACAAACGCTCGTAATTCACGTCTACAGTAAACTTACATAAACAATCCCCTCGCAGCCCACAAACAAGGCACTACGTCTGAGCTACTGACACCAGCTCCATATTGTCAAGAGTACAAAGTGCAGTCATTTTTATTTATGCAGCGATTGTGCCGTGAATTAGAATTCAAAAGCGATCACTTCGAGTGGCTGGGGAGGTAAAAGCCTTTGGACAAACGCTCAGTTGTGAACAGCGACTCGGTCCAAGTTTCTGGCGTTCACCCGAGAGCATTAGAAGCATTCAGAGAGATTCCAGCCAAAGCTCTCGCTTGTCATTTCAAACCTCACGGGCCCTTTAGCTAGCCGTAAAATCGCTAGGAGAACAGAGAAGGTGTGAAACATGTTTGGGTTCGAGCGAGCTGTCGTCTGCAAACAAAACGCTGAGGAAAAAACGCCAGCGTGTCGTCTCAACTGTGATTTTTGGGCTAAAGGACAAGAAATGGTTTCTGCATCCAACGTGCGTCACGCTAGACGGGCGAACGACACCTGGCGATTTTATGTAGGATGTTGAATTTTATTTTCTCCCTACACGTGAAAATCTAGCGCCATCAGGCTTCACTCGAACACCATCGCTCCTCCCTCCGCCTCCATTTTGTATCAGCCTGCCACCATTTTAAGACGACCGCCTCTCGACAGGAACACAAAACAAAACAGTCGGCCTGTCAGGTGAGAAACAGCGAGCGCGATTTCTCGTTTAGCACAATTCTATTTCAGAACACTTAAACACAACAGCGCTAATAATTAAAAATACAATCGTCGGCGCTAACAAAAGGCAACGGTTTGGGAAAAAAAAGCGTACCTTCGTGCCAAAAACCTATTTAAAAGCAACTCGTTCTCGCTTATCGCGCTCGTCCTTTTTTCCTCAGCCACACGAGCTTATCCCAACCATGGCTGCTAAATCGTCCTGCCAGGCACAGCAATGCTGAGAGAATCATGTTAGCTGCTCCCATTGTTGGATGACACAGGAGACACTGTTGCCAAGAAGTTTACTGCCAAGTTCAACAACATCCTAATTTGAAAAAAGGAGGGAAAAGGCAGAAAGACGCCCTGCGCACGTGGCCGCGTATCGGCGTTACATTTGAGGGGTTCATTAATAACGCAAACATGCAGATGTTAGCATTTATCTCTGGTATACCCTCACTCTTTTAAATACTTCACACCCTGGCAGCCATCTTAAAAGCTCTGGCAACCATTTTAAAAGTGCCCTCTTCTTATTTGAGCGGCTGCCATCTCTCCGATGCCACCCTTACCCCAACAATAGACTGCTCAGGACTTAACATCCACGCCGGCCAAATCCACAAATCGCCAATTTTACCTCCAACACAATGTGACGTGAGAAAAAAACGTGGATATATTAAAGAAACCAAGCGATACAAAACGAGAGACAATGAAAGTCACGCACGGTTTTACAGCGATGATGAAACTGAATTAACAAGAGCTGTAATTCTCATATTGTGCTACAAAAAACATACGATCATCTGTTTACAATAATATACTAAACAATTCTTAAAAGGTTTAATAGCATGTCTTCCAAAACACTAAATGTCTCACATAAGCCGTTTAAATTGTGAAAATATTAAAAATGGCAATTTTGCAATGTTACAAAAATTTTCAATTACTTAAAAATTAAAAAAAAATAAAAACACTTTAGTTGATTTATCAAAAATGATAGAATTAAATCAAAATCTAATAATAAAAGTTCTAATAAAAAAGTAAAAATGTAGCGTTTTCAAAAACAACAAAACAAGCTTTAGTTACAGTATCTAAGCTTCGTTGCTAGCTGTGTTTCTACTGTTTTCTGGAACAAAATATTTTCAGAAATAAAACTCAGAAATAAAAAAACGGTGGGCAAAATGTATAATTTTCAAATTGTGCAGACGGCAGGATGAAAATTGATCTGCATATGCAAGGAAATTTTTTGCAGTTCACATTACAAACACGGCCAAGGATAGTAAATGTTGCCTGACTGAACTCCTCAGAAGCCATAACACCGAATTCACAACACCAGCTATATACAGTTTCACATTACAGACCATGTTGTACAGCTGCGTGACAACCTGATATCTGTGGTGGAGACGCACACGTGTGTGTTTGATGATAGCTGCGTATGTGCCTGCGTGGACCTCTGCCCAGACCAGAACCGTTGTTTTGTTAAAACGCTCGAGGAATCGCTCACTCATGGCAACATCCAACAATGACATCGGATCAATTAACCGTAAGCATATTAACATTACTGGAGAGCGCCGTGGAATAATGTGCATTGTAGGAAACTGGATTAGGATGGGAGGAAAGTTGACCGGGATGCTGGGATACTGAAGGACGCCATCAGCGGCGGCATGACATAAGCGAGACCGAAATAGTTTGGAAATGCAATTGATGAATTGCGGTATTGATTCTGTTCTGCCTCACTTACCATAATTATAGCCCTATAATGGATTGTATTACCGCTGCAGCGTTCTTGTTTTAGTCTTTCTTTTATCTGCTTCGCTTCTGAACCGGTTTGAAACTACTTCAGGTCGTAAGGTGTGAACGCAAAACCTGAGTTGCAACAGGGGAGAGAAAACCAAAAAATGAGTTTCATTTTGCAAACAAAACGTATTTGCATTGCACAGTCACGTGCCAAAAAAAAAAATGTAGTGGCACATCTTACCCCGCCCCTGAATGGCTCTACCTCAGCGCATTCATGCGCTTTTGTGCCGTGACCCTCCGCGGCACGCTGCCTGGCAGGGCCGCTCTGATCTGATGAAGAATGCCAGCATAGGGAGCCGATGTCAGCCGCTCACAGACACAAAGTGCCGACTCATAGCAGGACAGTGGAGACTGAACTCTCTGCGTCTCAGCCATTGATAACTAGAAAATGTTACCAGAGAGAGGCCAGACAATGGCCAATTGTATTGTTGCAACCCCCTGGGTTGAGAGAGGGAGAGAGAGAGAGAGAGAGAGAGAGAGGGAGAGACTCCCTTCAGAAGGCTCTGTTACACACTGACTCAACTCTTTATAGTGGTATCAAGTACAGAATGTGTTTTTTTTTCTTTGTTACACAAAACCATAGCTTACAAAGTATTAAATTACACCAATATAGCCAAAGTACTTCAATACTTAATACAGAAAAGTGATAAAATGTTTTTGTGCATTTTTACAAAGATTAGCTCTGGTGCAACGTTTTTTTTATTTTTACCAAATATTTGATTCAAACTGTAAAACTTTTTCTGAAGTAAATACTAACAAAAGCGATTGATCATTACAGTAAATCAATCAAAATAAACGGCTTGAAACTTGTTAACTGGAAAAACTTGTTAACTTCATATATTTTTATTTAAACCTTTTTTGGACAAAATGCCAAATAATTGTTTCTTAAAATAAAATAAAAGCAAACTTTTTTCAAATTCTAAATGAAATATATGCCACAGGGATGAGAGAGACAGACAGACAGACAGACAGACAGAGAGAGAGAG
>JBAJNP010005776.1:0-22179 GCA_036877545.1 Yasuhikotakia modesta
AGAATGTTATATATATGTAATGAATAGTAGAATAATAGTAATTTATATAATTGTAATATAATATCTATATGTAATATATCTATATATTATAATTATCTATATATAATCATCTATAACCGCTAATCCTTTGTAGGGTTGCAGTGCAAAAGCTAAAACCCTTTAAACAAAACGTCTTTGCACAGCTTTTTTTGTCCTTATCTCGTTCTTCTCCTATCAGGCACTCGATTTTGTTGGGTATGGAAGCACGCTCTGTGGTTTCTTCCTCCCAGGGAAAGAGATCAGTTCCTCTCCTTTCATCAATGTAGGCTTTCAGCAGCAATCTTTGTCCATGCCGGATCCTGCCATATGGAGATCTCTAATTCCTGGAATAGGCCATATTCTTTTTGCCTTTCTTGTTCTGCCTACCAATTGTATGGGAATGTGGTATTGGTTAATAAGCATACTTATAAATATATGCCCCGGGCTGAACAGACGCTTGCTAGCTATCTGGCACCCTAAGCGGCAACATATCTTAAAGCTCTGGCCCTTCCCTCCAAACCGCTGTGCAACACTTCAGCATTGGTGGACAGGGGGTGCCTGGCAGCAGTTCAGGCCGCCACGTCCTTTCATACTATGGGCATGCTGCAAGCTCTCCAGGCCGAACTGCTTCTGAAATGAATGAGGGTGGCTAGTTAAGTTAATCGACAACTGATATTTCTCAGGATGTCATCTATGGCTCACCCTGCCCCACCTTAAAGTTAAGGACAGGGTATTTCTTATCTCGGGTGTTTCCTGCCGGGCATCCATTACAGGGCAGAGACACTCCAGTTGTGATTTTTCCAGAGCACCCTTAGGCAACTTCATGGCAGCATGAAAACAACTGCCAGGCGTATCCCAATAGGTTCTGCGTACCTTAGAACTAGGTTACAGAATTCAGTTCCTAAGAAGGGTGGGAGTCTGCATCCCATTTTAGATCTCTCAGGCTCTTGAACCACTCAGACAACTGAAGTTCAACATGTTCATGGTAAGCAGGTCATATCCTAAATGTCCTTTTTTCCAATATCCTTTTTTCACATTCCCATCCTTCCTCAGCACAGGAAGTTTTTGAGGTTTGTGATTAGGGGCGAAACCTACCAATATCGAGTTCTTCTTCGGCCTTGTTCATCCAAATGCGTGGATGCAGCTCTGGCTCATTTGAGGCTCCAGGGAATTCACATACTGAATTATATTGACCATTGGTTGGTTCTATCTCCCTCCCAACATCTGGCAATTCGACATTGAGATGTCGTTCTTGTCCACATGAAAGAGCAGGAGTTCAGACTAAATCCCGAGAAGTGTGTGCTTTCTCCATCTCAGAGAACCACCATTTCGGTGTCATATGGAATTCCACCATGATGAGGGCACATCTGTTTTATGCTCATATAGATTAAATCACGAGACTGTATCTGTGCTTTAACATGTGACATGTGGAGGAAACCCTGTTTCCTCTCAGGGTCCAGTGTTAGGAGATCTTGGTTACCGTGTTATTCAAGCGATGGGTGCATCCCTTACTGGTTGGGGTATGGTTATAACCTTTTGGCCCAGCCAAAGGTTCTTGGGAACCTCGCCATCTTACTTGACACATTGCCTGGAAATGCTTGCTGTGCTTTAGGCTTTAAAACTCCTTTTCCCAAACCTAAGACACCCATGTGTTGGTCGGCACCAACAGCACAGTGGTGATTGCATACATCAACCACCAGGGAGGTCTGTGGTCGCGCCCTCTTTACAAATTGGTGCACCAGATCCTGGTCTGGTCACAGAGGAAGCTTCGCTCTGTGAGAGCACCTTACATCCCCGGTCGATGCAATGTGGGAGCAGACATTTTGTCAAGGCAGGGGCCAAGGCCCGGGGAATGGAGCCTTTACCCCGCGGTGGTGAAGCAGATTTTGAATGGTTGAACACAATTCCAGACTGCATAAATACCACTGACAAGACTGCAAAGTATAGCAGATTTGAGTGAGTGAAGTGATGTGTGGCCTGTGCTCTGCATTTTACCCATCCAAGTGCACACACACAGTAGTGAACACACACACAACATGAACACAGCGGGCAGCCTTTTTTGCTGTGGTGCCCGGTAAGCAGTTGGGGGTTTGGTTTTGTAAAACAAGGTAACTACTCCAGATGATATCCCGAAGCTGTTTTTATAATATGATGATATAATATGCAGATTATGTTAATAATATCGTAGTGCACCAATTATGTTTTGATGTGACTGTTGTTTTGGCACTACCTAGGGTCACCCCACAGCCCAAAGAGACAGAGAATAAAGACTGAAGTTTAATAGTAGAATAGTAAACACTTGTACCTAGTTTGTGCAGAAAAAAGAAACATAACATTTGTGCAATAATTTGTCATGTTATTAAGCCTTATTTATTTGACGTGACACAATCAGCCTCCCATCAACCAAATAATTCTTATTTCAGCTAAAAAATTAGCTGGAAACGTGTGTGAACATTTGTGCAAGCAAAATAAACATTTGTGCACCATCCTGTCTTAAGTTATAAAACCTTATTTATTTGACACCTGACATCATCAGCACCCCATCAACGCCCAAATTACTCAAAAATAGTTGGAATTGCTCACAGGGGAAACAAAACGAAACCAAAAGACAAAAGAAAACTAAACAGGCGAGAGAACCAAACTGGCACAGGTGCTGAGATGCAGGCAGCGGGAGAAAGCCTGGCGACCGCACAAGTTATAACCTCCACAAAATCGTTATAATGGGACGACCCAGATTGCCCTTCAGCACTCTCAACATCTAACTTCTCAGTTGATGAAAGATGAGGAGCTAATTCCCTTCCCTGGGGGGAATAATCCACACAGTGTTTCCATACCCAGTGAAAGGGAAGACCTGATGGGTGAAGAATGAGATAGGGACAAGCCTATCTCAATTTCCTCCATAACATCCATCTGCGAACCCCATGAGTGCAGCTGCCATTTTGCCTCAGTGGAAGAAGGACCAACACCGCGAGGAACACTGGTGAGGGCTACCTCCTCAAAGAAAGCCCTCCTGGAGCGAAGCACCTGCATGCTAAGTAACTCGCAATGCGGAAAAACCAACCCCCTCAAGAGCTAACTGAGCATGCTCCGCTCCAAGGCAATCAACACAGAGCGAGTGTATCCCCACCTGCTCTGAAATGCTCACTTGAACATCTAGTGTTTCCCTTAGCCTTTGACATTCTAACTTAAATGCTTTCCCTCCCTGGCTAAATACACAGAAAGACAAACAATTGACAGACAATTCGACATAGACTGCTTCGCTAAATGAAAAAAGCTAACCCACATACCGCAACTCACATGCCTTTATAGCTTACTGGTTATGACGTCACCCCGTCTTAGATGTCATGCCCAACAGTGATTCGACAAACCTGTTCAAATTGCATATATGCTGGTAGCATTCCCATAGCATTTTGACGCAGCTCAAGTTCCTGAAAAGAAACAAAGTCAATTATGGCAGGAAAAAACTAAACTAGAGGGCATGAGGAGCCGCTGAGTGGGGATGGCTGGAGGGGAACAGGAGATCCATGCAGAAAAATAAACAAATCAGAAAAGCGAACCACAAAAATAAACAGACAGCCTGAAAACTGGGCAAAACAAGACACATCATAACTACATTTAACCAGAGGGTCATAACCTGGTAAACAAACGAACTGACAACAGATGGAAAACACAAGGGAACTATAAGGAGGAGAAAATAATAGGGAACAGGTATACATGATAAATAACAACAAGGCTAAGGAGGAAACAAGGAAAATGTGAAAGCAGGCAACACAAGGACAAAATGACACACACAGTGTCTATGAAGACAACAAACATGGAATGATCAAACATGGAATGATGCAAGTTGAACATTTTTATAACTTTCTTGATATATGATAATATTTATTGTACCGAACCGGGGCATGATGGGTAAGTGCTGGTTATAGTTCGATTAAAGATGTTAATTTAAACAGCGGGAGTTTGGGACTTTGTGGTAATCAGAGCCATGCAGTGCATTGGGGTACGAGTGATTACCTCTGCAGTCTGTGCATGATTAGCATAACTATTCCATCAGTTCCTTGCTCTAGCTCCCGAAATCCCATGCATAACTCCTACAGGTTGTTACAATTTGGTCTTGTTTGCACTATAGCTATTGTCCTGCTGCCTCCTTCCTACTTACCTATATAAAAAATGTGAATATTTTTAAAGTTGTGAATATACACAACTTTACCATCAATAGTATTAATGCTTTAGCATTATGTACTTTTTGAGAAGGCTGAGGAAAGCACATCTCCCATCCTCACAGTGTTCTACAGAGGGACAATCGAGAGCATCCCGAGCAGCTGCATCACTGACTAGTTTGGGAACTGCACCGTCTCGGAATACAAGACCCTACAACAGATTGTGAGAATAGCTGAAAAGATCATTGGGGTCTCTCTCCCCTCTATCACAGACATTTACAGCTCACGCTGCATCCAGCATTGTGGATGACCCCATCTGCCATCTTCTCCCTCCTGCCATCTGGTAAATGATACCGAAGCATTCTTTCCCTAACAACCAGACTTTGCAATAATTTTTTAACATAAAATAACTGATTACAAATGACATTACTACCACTGGACTGTTTTGTTATTTATAATGTTGCAAATGTCACAGTGCATCACTTTTATATAAAACTGTATTGGTCTGCGTTTCTGTCATGTACTGTCTGTTTGCACTTTGTGCACTTTATGTATAAAGAGCTTTTTGTATTGATTTGTGTTGGTCTATGTTATTGTCCTGTGCTGTCTGCTTGCACAATACACGACAAATCAAATGACAATAAACTCCACTTTAACTTTGAAAAACTAACCTTCACCCAAAATCCTCAATAGATCAGAAATTTTACAACACTTCTTGAAGCGCTTTCTCTTACTCTCTGCCGCTACATTGCTAGTCAAGGTTTACATTCATGAATCGATTTTTTATTATCATTATTTAATTATTTGAATGACGACTTTAGTTCGTGGTCTTGCTGAAAGCAACGTAATTAATACAGTGAAACACTGATGCTCCGTTCACTATTGCATTTCATTCCGGTTCTTTCTGTGGGAGGTCCACTGGGAAGGCGCTACAACTGGCCAATGAGATGCCAGGACCACACTGGCCGCCCCTTTGGCTCCGCCACTGTCCTGCTTCATAACATTTACACATATTGTAAGTGATATACTAGAACGGCCACTTACGGTTACTATGGTAACGCTATTTGGAGGACAATGTGAAGAATATATGATATATATATATTTATATTGTTACGATTTTTAAAACCACTGAAATAGTATAAATCCGGCGTTAAAGGACAATTACTCTTAAAAGAAGAGCAGGAAAAAAAATTGGAAATACAGTTTTCAGGTAAGGTGATCATGGCAGGCGGTTTACGCTATAAACAGAATGACGTTTAAATGTGTTAAATTAAACAGATTATTGTTATATTATAATCATTTATTTAAATAGAAAAAATTTTGGCATCAACTATCGTTTACATCAATGCTTGAATAAGTCTTCACTAAATAGACAAGCAATTCGTTTAGCTGTTTTCTTTTTTAATTTATTTTTTTAAGGTTGTGTCACATTTTGCATCACAGTGACCACGTTTTGATGTAGGGTAAGTGTACCCATTGAAGCCCACTCGCAACTTTTACTCCAAACATAAAAAAAGGTTGTGTAACATGTCAGTATTTGTTGAACACCAATCGCAACTTCTGATGCATTTCATATATCAATTAAAGCACAATAAATGGTTTGGGTGAGTTAAATATAAAAAAATGGTTTGTATATATATCTTGTAATTTTATTTTGGTCTGAATATATCTTTATTTCCTAATAACCATTTAAGGCCAGTATGTTCCATTTAAGCATTAATCTCATGTATAGAAAATTCTTTCTCCCTGACATCAGTAACCAGACTACACAGCACATCACATACTGCGAAGTGCTTTTTGTTATGTTTTTTCAGTTAAAAGTTTTTACAGATGAAAGCTAAAAGAAACAAAAGTGGCCAACAGTAACCTGTTTATGTGTCTGCCTGTTTCATGTTTAAAATGTTGTTGATGCACTGTAATGTAATGCACTATATTTTAAAACAGTTTTTCTTTGTCAATATTTAATTAGATTTTGTAAATAATAAATATTAGATAGTAGTTTTTGGCATACATGGTATTGTTTGTTTTGGTTCATTGTTACAAGCCAAACATTAAATGCAAGATCAAAAAATAAATTGTGTACAACATGTTACTGAATAAATGCTTTTACTACCTGAAAAAATTCAGGTTGTGGGCTTATTTGGAACACACATGGGCTTAAATGGTACTTAGGTACCAGTTAAGACCGTGCCAGACTTTTGACTTTATTCATAGAATTTCTTTCATTTGTTTTTTAAAATATGCATAAGAGATTAATCCTTCATTTTAACAAATGATCATGTTTATAAACCATTTTTGTATCTATGAAATACATGAACTTAGATTTTGGTGGGCTCAATGGGTACACTTACCACTTTAATTAAATAATGTAGTTAGGGCTGTTGTAGCGAGGCTCAGAAGCATGGCAGCCTACACACCGTCTTAAATTATTTTAAACATTTGCCAAATCTTTGGTAATTTTTAGCCATACACCCAGTATTTATTATATTTTCATATCACATGATCATTAAAGTGACCTTATGGAGAAAAAGTACAAAAATATCCACCACTCAACGACTTCTATAATTTCTCTTATACAGATATGCATATACATACACAAGTTTTGCTGATGAATAAAACATTTATAAACATTAACTACCCTTAATGAATAAACAACATAGTTATTTCAATTAATTTGTAGTACATTTTTTTAGATTGTTTTATAATTCTATTAAGTTTAAACTAATTCTATTACCATTATAAATTATGTATTATGTAACATTATAAATTACACTTGTATGTTTCTCTTAAAGAGGTTTGTTTGTTTACAGCATGTAATGCTTGAAAATTTCTGTGAGATGGATAAATATGAAAAACTGGCAAAGATTGGCGAGGGCTCATACGGAGTGGTGTTTAAATGCAGACACAAGGACACAAGTCAGATAGTTGCCATTAAAAGGTTTGTGGAGTCTGAAGATGACCCAGTAATCAAGAAAATAGCATCAAGAGAAATTCGCATGCTGAAGGTGATTGTCAGACTGTCAAGCTATTCAATTCATTCTCAGTTCCTCCATCATATTTTCCCTACAAATTATTGCACACTTACATATATTTTCATGCTTTATCCATGTAGCAACTGAAACATGTGAATTTGGTGAACTTGCTGGAGGTCTTCAGGAGGAAGAAACGCCTTCACTTAGTCTTTGAGTTCTGTGAACAAACTGTACTCAGTGAACTAGACAAACATTCCAGAGGGTCAGTAGCATTCTTATGTCTGCTTTCAATTTCTTTTTAATTTCTGCCTATTCATGACCTATGTGTCAAAGCACTCTTAAAGCATGTTTTGCAACACCACTTACGTATATATATCTTTTACATTCACTGACCGTTTCTTGAATTTCAAATTTTTTTGTTATTGGTTAAATTGGTTAAAAAAGGTTAAGTTGAACTATTTTAGGTAACATAAGCTAACAGTTGTCATGATTTTGCGAGTTACAAGAGATACACATGAGTAGATTCCACAAATCAAATGATTTAATCCCAGGTAGATGCAGAATACAAAAACAAAACACAAGGTAACATTAAACAACCGACGAGGACAAGAAGACAAGAACTCATATAAATACACAGGGTGATCAGTGATAACAACACACAGGTGAACGCAATGATAGGGACGAACCATAAAACAAAAACTGGCGGGGGTGCACAAAACATGACCAAAACAAGACAACCAGAAAGTTACATTACATCCCCCTCCCGAAAGGTGCAACCCCGAGCCGTCAAAACAAAAAATAGTCCAAGGAGGTGCCCTGGCGGGGGTTGGCCCCCAGAAGAGACTGGGTGAAGACGAGGAAGCTAGGTGGCCAGATGAAGCTGCAGGGACAGAGGGCCGAGACGGTTTTCAGGATGCTGAGACCTCCGGTGATGAAAGGCTCTCCAGCCACTGTGCCAATGGAGCTTGGCAGCCCTGCAGCTCATCCACAGCACAGGAGATGGACTGAGGGTAAGCGCAGTCCTGGCATATGTCCTGGCATAAGTTTACAGCAATGGAGGGGAAAACACAGGAAACATTGTCCATAGTACGTATTTCAAGATCCAGAGTCTGCTCATCCTCAGTTCCTGTGCCGTGGACAGCGCTCCCTCGTCAGTGTTGTCCCGGTCGTGCTCCACCCTGGGCACGCCCACCTGGTCTGCCACTACCGACTCAGGCCCTGCGACGCTCCAGGGCTCTGTCACTAAGTACCTCCGGTGGTTCCTTGGCCATCAGGTGGCTGGACACACCGTTCTCAGGCGGAAGCTCTGCACTCGAGAGCGGTGGTGGGCTGGGCACTGGATCCGGAGTGGGACTGGCATCTTTCTCGGCGTATCCGACTGTCATTGGGGACCCACATGGCACCAACACCCACTCGACAAAGTCTGCAAAACCCCCTTGAGGACGTTCACCCCGTAGTTGGGCCCAGGCGGCATCATTGAGGCTCTCCAGATGCCTTAAACATGCACAGAGAGAGATTGTTACAATGGGTGTATGCCGCTGTTGTGTCATGATTTGCGAGTCACAAGAGATACACACGAGTAGATTCCACAAAACAAACGATTTAATCCCAGGTAGATGCAAAATACAAAAAATAGTTTAAAATGTACTCCTCATGAATAATGACGCATTTATGTAATTACTCTTTGGTAAATCTCTGGCTGGATTTGTGACAACTCATTTGTTATCAGCTCATTTTTGGCACCACCAACTGTCATTTAGTTACAGAGAACATTTACATTTAGGCATTTAGCAGACGCTTTTGTACAAAGCAACTTACAAATTGAGGAAATCAAAGAAGCAACAAATCACAAGATGACAATAAGCATAACCATACAAAGATACAATTTTCGTAGTATACAATACTCCAGTGCTTGAGTGGATTCCTGTTGAGAGGGGAGAAAAAAGTTAGTTTAGTTAGTTTAAGTTAGGTTTTCCTCATTGTTTAAGATTAGTCCACCACAATTTGTCCAACAGTCTGAAAAGAATACTTTGGAGGCACATGTGGCTTTGGAATCTGTGATAGCAGTAAGATGCTAGCAAAACACTGTGCTGTTCCTGGATGTTCTATTTAATGGCTAAGATTACAGAAATTACACCTGAAGGTCCTTAAGGGGAAACATTTTTTAACACTTTTTTAAACACAGGACTAACAACAGGGTAGAAAACTGGTTACATTACATAATTTTAAATGTTTTAGGCCAAATACTTCTGTAATTTAATAGTTACACCTAACAAAATGTAACAAAATATAATTTGCATGCATTATATATGCATGTTCTATTTAATTTGTTTAATTCAGAAATAATCACCTTTTTCACCATTCTGTTAAAACCTTGGAGCACTGAAAGGGGTGGAACTCAAATTGGACATGGAGTAGCTGTGGTTAACAGTGAATTTAGAACAGTAGAAGGTGTGTTTAAACCCTTCTGAAGCAATTTAAATTTCATTTAAAAACACAACTTCATGTGTCATTTATTTGGCAGACGCTTTTATCCAAAGCAACTTACAGTGAATTCAATGGGTTTTTATATCAGTACTTGCATTCCCACAATCTTGTGTTGCTAACGCACTGCTCCACACATACTACCCCATACACCAGGGACCTAGTGGGCCTCACTAGCTGATTTTTTCCAAATAAATAAATTGAATTTCACTGAATTTTTTCCTCTGAATTGTTTTACAATTTAACTCCTATGTACATGTAACCGAGGAAACCTAAGTTAAGAGATGGTTATGCTGTAGTGACTGACATGAGCGCTAATAGCAGCGCAGCATAGGGTGAGCCTGCCAAACTTCAAACAGAAAGTGAGGGATGCAGTGGGTGAGCGAGAGTTAGAGATTTAGCAGACGAGCAGAGATTTAACTATTTACAATAGTTGGGTGGAATAGGTGGAAGCGACGATATGCCACTGCCAGTCATTACCGTATGTGGCTTGTAGGGCTCTGAATAGCCCGAATGAAAGCATGACAAATTGGTGTAAACCAAACGGTGTGGTAAAGACTGTATTTTCTAGAGACATGGGCATTAGGGGGATTTGCCAATATCCCCTTGTCACATCCAGTGTCAAATAAAATCAAGCCATGCGTAACCGCTTGAGCAAGTCATCAACCCAGGGATTTAGCATCGAATTTCGACACTGTGATCACCCCTCACAACACAGTCAACACAGAATCTGACCAAGCTGTTCGTCTTAGGAACCGAAAATATTGGGCTGGACCAGTCACTGCATGACTCTTCTATTATGCCCATTTGTAGCATTGCCTCTAATTCATTCCGGACTACTTTGTTTTTGTGTTCAGGTAATGGACTTAGTAAGGTGCCATTAATAGTGCAAGTGTTAGTGTGCCCAGATGAATGATGGCATTATATTGGGAAACAGTGGGTGAAAGGAGAAATGGGAAGCACTAAACTGGTTAGCAGTTCAGAAGAGTAATGGCAGTGGGAAAGAAACTGTTCTTGTGTCTGGATGTTTTTGTGCGCAAGGATCGGAAGTGCCTGCCAGAGGGGAGGAGTTCGTAGAGAGTGTGTGCTGGATGAGTGGGATCCTTGATAATGTTCTCTGCCTTGTCCTTGCAGTGTACAGGGCCTGCAGGGAGGGCAGGGGGCACAATTTTTTCTGCTGACACTGTAGTCTGAGTTTGTCCTGTTTTGTGGCTGCCCCAAACCAGACTGTAATGGATGAACAGAAGATGGATTCGATGACAACAGTGTAGAAAATCACCAATAACTCTTGTGGTAGGTCATGCTTCTATAGTTGCCGTAGGAAGTACATCCTCTTTTTTGATAATGGAGTTAATGTTGGACTCCCATTTCAGGTCTTGGGAAATGATGGGGCCTAGGAACCTGAATGAGTCAACCTTTGACACTGGGCTGTTAGATATTGTAAGAGGGGGCAGCATGGTGGAGAGTTTTCTGAAATCCACCACCACAGTCTTTTGAGCATTGAGCTCCAAGTTGTGCTGACTGCACCACAGCAGCTTTTCCATTTGATGTCGATCACCATCATGGATGAGCCCAATGAAAGTGGTGTCGTCTGCAAACTTTAAGAGCTTGACGGCTGGGGCCTGGGAGGTGCAGTTGTTAGTGTACAGGGAGAACAGCAAGGGGATAGGACACACCTCTGCGGCAAGCCCATACTGGTTGTCCGTAATCCAGAGGAAACACCTCCCAGCCGCACATGCTGTTTCCGACCCGTCAGGAAGCAGGAGATCCACTGATATATGGCAGGAGATACAAAGAGCTGAGAGAGTTTGGCAGTGAGAATCTCAGGGATGATAGTATTAAATGCTGAGCTAAAGTCCACAAACAGGATCCTTGCATAGGTCCCTGGTTGGTCAAGATGTTGCAGGATGAAGTGAAGCCCCATGTTTACTCGTCATCCAGCGACTTGTTTGACTGATGTCAAGGCCACAGGTCTGTAGTTGTTCAGTCCAGTGATGGAGGCTTTTTTGGGGACTGGAACAATGGTGGAACTTTTGAAGCATGAGGGGACTATAATGTGGGTATAGGGGACTATAATGAGGGGACTATAATGTGAGTGTGGGCTGAGAGTCAGGAGTAGAAGGGGGAGTGGTAGACAGGGGAAACGTGGAGTCAGCAGTTGGACTGGGGTGGGTGAGGGGTGTGACTGTTTCCTTCTCAAGCCAGCAGTAGAAGGCATTCAGGTTGTAAGCTAGGCCTGTGTTAGCTTCAGCTGTGGGGGATGGTTTCTTGTGGTTGGTGAGGTCCTGAAGGCCCCTCAAGAGTGCTGTTGAGTCATTGTTTGAAAACCTGTTTTTCAGCTTTTCTGAGTAGCTTTTCTTGGATACTCTGATCTCCTTAGTAAGTTAATTCCTGAGCTCATTATACAGAGGCTTGTCGCCATTACTATAGGCTTCTGCTTTGGCCTGGCGGAGTTGACTAAGTCTTCTTGTAAACCACGGTTTGTTGTTGTAAATGCAGAAAGACTTAGTTGGCACACACATTTCCTTGCAGAAACTGATGTAGGATGTAACAGCGTCTGTAAATTCATCCAGGTTGTCAGTGGAAGTTTTAAAAACACTCCAGTCTGTGCAGTCAAAACAGCCCTGCAGTTCCTGCTTTGCCTTATTAGTCCATTTCTGGTGGACCAATGATCAGAGAGGCCCAGAGCCGTGTTGGGGACCGAGCGGTATGGTCCTTTAATAATTGTGTAGCAATGATCCAACGTGTTTTTACTCTCTGGTTTCTCTAGTGGGGCAGTTAATATGTTGTCTGTATTTTGCCAGTTTGTGTTTTAGATTAGCTCTATTAAAGTCTCCCATAATAATGAGCAATGAGTCCGGGTATTTTTGTCATGAAAAGTTTACCTGGTAAAACTCCCACGGTGAGTAGAATGGCTTACAGTTCAGAAAAAGTGATTCCAGCTTTCGGCTGCAATGTATGCTGAAAACTGTGATATCGGTACACCAACCTTCGTTAATGTAGAAACAAATTCCGCCGCCTTTCTTCTTCCCTGATAGATTGATTTGGCCAGAACCGAGTAGATGTAATCCATTGTCCAGAATGGTATTACTAAGCCAGGTTTCGGTAAAGCAGAGTGCGACTGAGCGTGTAAAGTAAACATTGGCTAGATGCATCGCTGAAAGAGGCATACAGAATCCTCACTGGCAAAGTCTCACCAATGCACCGGCACGTTTGCCTCATCTGCACTTCATTATTCTGCAAACAGCGGCTACTCCTCCGATAAGAAGTTCTAGGAAACTTTCTGGATGAATTAAATTAGGTGAAAATGTAATTGGAGTTTGATGTTTTATATAAAAAATAGTTTCTCTCTGGTGAAAATAATCCGGTTTGCATGGCTAGTATTCATGAAAACAAACAAAAACAATACAAGTACAAGACATTGTTCTACTGAGGCTGCCATCTGTGACGCCATCTTGGAACAGACAGATTTTGGACCTTTGTCAGCTGGAGCGATGAGAGGTAAGATCTACACAGGACTGGAACTGCAACTTTGGATTTTAAATTTAGTTCCAGTCTGAGTTCTCCTTTTCTTTTACTGTCATCACTTGCCTCACCGAGGTTTCCTCCCTCCATAGTTTCAAGAAGTTGGGGTGGTAAACCTGTCGTTCCACCTCGTAGTTTATGTCTCCGACCCGCCATGTGACTACAAATATTCCTTGCTACTTGGCGAGCAATTGGACCTAGACGTGGGCAGTAGTAGGAATAATTTCTCTCCCAGTGTAAATTCATGTGGTTGGGAACCCTAGTTTTAAGTATGTGCTTGAGCCTGGAGCACAAAAGTTCTCCAGCTTGAGCTGCCCCAGTGTATGGAGTTTTGCTCTCAGGTCAAAAGACAATCGGAATTTCATTTTTTTGCAGAAGAGGGTTCCTCTTCCTAAGCCTCTCTACGGACATCAAGCACACCTCTTGGCTGATGCCCAAGAAGCTTAAACAGGAAAAACGCAGTGGAGGCTTAGTTAAGGGTCTTGCCCAAGGGCACTTTAGTTGCTACTAGCCGGGGCTGGAATCGAACCAGGAACCTACTGATTACAAGGATGACTCCTTAACCAGCAGACCACAACAAAGAAAACCTCAATGCAATGATGCATTTGAAATGGCCATGGGGTTCACTAACTGAAAAACCATGGCCAAAAACCATGCCCCCGCTTTCACCTGGGAATTTACCATTGCATTAAAAGCTACAATTCCCAGTAGAGATGTGCCATTAAACTTGTTACTAAGTATACAAATCAGCGTCCATATTCAAAGTTCTTTAATTTTCCAGAGTATGGTTAAGTTTAGGGTTATAAAAATGTATCTTTAAAATATATGTTGACAATCTCCTACAGCTGAAACATATATTAGACTGCATTAAAGATGATACAGATGAAAAAAAAAATTGTGAGCATGTCAGAGGATATTTAACCGTTATTGTAGAACAACCAAGTCAGGTCTGTCTCCAATGTATTCATAAACTACAATTCTTTCACTTTCCAGAGTAGGAGTGGGCTTATAAAAGCATATCTTTACTAAACGTATCCACGGTCTTGTAAACATATTGTATATCAAAGGCAATGACACGTCAGGATGCTTGTCTCAACTGGAACAGCAGTAATGCCCACACTATTCACTCTCTTGTGAGGGCCAAGACAAAAACAGTCAGAATTAAAACATAAGAATTGGTGCGCTACAATATTATTAAGGTAATCAGCAGGATATTATAAAAAAAACAATATTTCAGTTTATCTGGGGTAGGTACTGCAAACGTTTTGTTTAGCCCTGTCAGGAATAAAATAAACTGCCTCTGTGCATTTAAATATGGTTTATAATAGCATGTTGCTTACAGAATATAAAGATATACAAGGATAAAAACAAGGATAAAATTGACTTTAATCATCCTGTAACAATGTTTGTTAAATCAATTATTAATTCATAGTATTAATAATATATTTCTGTAATTCGTTTACCTATATTTAATATTACATTTAAATCTTTATACGTATTTACAAATAATGTCCTTCCATGTATTAATTTGTATTAATGTATTAATTAATTAATTAATTAATACATACCAAACTACATTTTACAACTACAAAGATTTAAAAAATTGTTGCTTTTTTGTTGCCTTCATTGCTCCCTCGGACTCTAACTAGCATCTTGGACAGTGTAATGAGCAGGTCTTGAGAAAAAAGGAATTAAAATAATTTTTAGATAATTTTCACGATCAAGGTTAATTTGATTGGGCTGTTTTTCGTGGGCAAATGGAGTCCTGAGAAGTCCATTCCTAAGAAGCCCATTTCAATTGAAACAGGTGAAACATAGCAAAGGCCACTGCTAGATATATTAGATGAAGACCATGAACACTAATGAATAGATTTAATTTCGTGACTTTATCACAAACTGTTGTACGACTGAGTTGGGCCTGCAACATAAATTTATTAAACAGTTTTAGGACAAGATTGATCACAAAGTTAGTGACATTAAAAAGTTAAACTGGACTATTATATATGAAAGGTAAGTCTGATTAGCCCTAACTAATTGCTGGTTCGTCAGACTTGAGACCCAAACCATGTTTACACACATGCAATGTCATTAAATCTCGGGACAGATTAAATCTCATTTTGATTAAAGCATTCCAGTTGTCTGTTTACATAAGATAGAATGTGACCTGGTGTTTACATATTTCTGAACTTTTAATCTGAATAATCCTTTGACACTAATCAACCTATTTCTTGTTTCTGTTTTTTACATCTTATCAGAATGCAGATCTGCTATTTCTTATGCACATTACAGGAACTTTAGGTCTCAAAAGTGATGGGTGATTTCATGCTAATCTAAGGGGAAAAGCTGAGTGCATTTTTAAAGATCTAAGATATATCAAACAACCACCAACAAAGCCACTTTTATATTACAGTTCATCCAGGCACATAAACTAATTTAGCTTCAACATAGCGCAAGAAATGGTACAAAAGTGCATTTAAAAAAATTAAACCAACCTAAAATACCTAGAGACCACGTATTCACAAAAGGAAGTAGACACACTGTAATTGATTTAACATGATTACACGGTGAAATTATGTAAACATATTTTTTTGTTCTGTTCATAAAAATGTTTGTCCCACTCCTCCCAAACGAACTAAAATTTTAATGGTTTTGCCCAACATTCCTACCATGTGGTTATATATATTAATGACAAATAAATTTACATACAACAAAAACAGCAGCAACACAAAACACCCAACACTCTGTCTCTTTCCCAGAAGTCTTTTCAGCTGTAACCGTAGCTGTTCTTGAAAACAAAGAGCTGGTTGCTGGCGGCTACAGGTCCATGGTTACTATAGATACATAAAGCATTTACTGTATATGGTCACACTGCTCTAGCTAACTGCAAACATACAGCTATCTGGCTTAAAATTAACATTTGTCTTTTTTCTCTTCAGGGTTCCTGAGGCACAACTTAAGAGCATTGTGTGGCAGACTCTACAAGCTGTGAACTTCTGCCACAAACACAACGTCAGTGTGCCCAAGTTTGTTTTACTAGTTTTCATTGGCAAAGTTTACTCACACATCATCTCACAATTTAAGAAATAGTTCACCCAAACTTTTTATTTATCCCACAAATTTACTTACCCTCGTACCAGGTGTATATAACTTTTCTCTTTCAGTTGAACACAATCTGAGTTATATTAAATAATATCCTGGCTATGTCTAGCTTTGTAATGGCATTGCCTAGTTCCTAGAGTTTCTGAAGCTCCAGAAAGTACATCCATCTATCATAAAAGTAATCAATATCAAAAATTGACAGATTTAAGCCACTTTGTTTTATTTGAGACGTATACAGGGCAGACCATATATTGGAAGCAAAACAAATGTCAAAGTAACTTTACAAGGTAAGTGTAGTAAATTTAGTTTCATGCTAATTTGATTTTTCTTATGTATTTAATTAAGACAATACTCTTCTGCCGTGTTTCCGGGGGCCTGCATAGTCGGGGTCAGATATTGGAGATAGTGGGTGCATGCATAATGATAGTGGAGATGTGGCTAATGGTTTTGAAAGGCCTGACATACCTTGGACCAAGCTTCTTGCATGGGGGGTAGGAGATTCAGGGACTGTCCTTGTCAAGGAAAGAATGAAGGTTAAAATCTCAGTAAACTGGACTGCACTAGGGGCACATATGCTGGCCTTTCTTCTATTTTTTATCTGGCTTGTGTGGTCAGTGCACACTAAGAAGAGGTGCTGAGCTCCCTCCAGCTAGAGTCACCATTCAGAGACCTATCCTCATGGCAAACAGCTTACACATTATAGGTCATTGGGTAACAGACAGAAAAACAATAGAAAAAACTCAAGGAAACACAAGGTTGCCTTTCCAACAGGCAAACTTTTTCACTGAGATATTGTTTACTCTGGGGCATAGAAATTGTGGGGGATCATGTAACTAATATTTCTACCTCTTGACAAACCAGACAAGTCTGTGGCCCAACAGTTCATATGGAGGATTAAATAATAGTCCCATAAATTGCATACAAGACACTTGACATAAGGTTTTTAAACATCTTGTTAATAAGATTTATTTGATTAGCTCTGAGGATTTAAATAAATATTTAAACCTCATTGGCCGGGCAGATGTCGATATTGCAGCAATTTTCCTTAATACTGTTACATCTGAGGTACCCCAATGTAAGAAGCTATTGAGCTGTAAGGCTATAAAAAATCTGTTATATTTAGTTCAAATTTCACAATAAAAAAATCTATTACAGATTATATAACATTTTGATGTTTATTTAAACTCAATCTTTGTGTTTTTCTCCAGTGTATCCACCGGGATGTAAAGCCAGAAAATATTCTTCTGACCAAGACTGGTGTGATTAAGCTATGTGATTTTGGCTTTGCTCGCATGCTCAGTAGGTCTCTTTGTCTTTCGCTCACTCTCTACTTTAGCTATTTATGTCCATTTTGCATCTTCAACTGGTAATAACTAATTTATACCACACTTACATATATGAGCTGTCACACGTCCTAAGCTCTCAAGATAGCCTGAAGCCTCACAGACACATTCAGGCTCCGCTTACACTTCTCATCCTTGGGTTTCAGGGTATTGTTACGGTAGGCTTACACAAAGTCTACCTGTCAGTACGTTGTAATCCTTTCTGTTTAATGTACATGCCATTTTGTGTCTGTGTGTGTATAACAGCTGGTCCTGGTGATGATTACACAGATTATGTGGCAACTCGGTGGTACCGAGCCCCTGAGCTTTTAGTGGGAGACACTCAGTACGGTCCACCAGTGGACGTCTGGGCCCTTGGTTGTGTTTTTGCCGAGTTGCTGTCTGGAAATCCTCTTTGGCCAGGACGTTCTGACGTGGATCAGCTGTATCTGATTCGACAAACACTGGGTGCTGACAGAAAAAACAATATGTGTGTTTTTGATTTCTGCTGTTGGAATTACATGTTTCTACAAGGAAGGAATTCACACACATTGTAGGGACCAGGCAGCATTCCCTATGAGGGAAACTGATTATTAAGCTAATTAATACTAATTGATGCTTATTTGAAAATTGATAAAAGGCAAAAATTAACAAAAAATGTTTCTTTGCAGGTTAGGTTTAGGAGTAGGTAAGAGTTAGAGGGTAGAATATAGTTTGTACAGTTTAAAAGTCATTGTGTCTATGAAAATGTGTGTCTTTGTGTGTGTTGAAGGTTTGTAAACTTAGGCAATTGGTCAATAATTCAGTGAAACTAGAGCAGGTGAAAATTCAAGGGTCAAGTTTCAGCTATTTCCCACTAGGGGTTGCAGAGAGGACAGAATGTTTCATCATTTCTTATTTTTGAATAAGGTATGCATATGTGCATAGTATAAAATCACTCCCCCCTTCAAAGTGCTCTCCAAAGCCACACATCCTTTACCACATAAAGGGATACAAAGAGGAGTTAGACATCGTAGGCTTTTCAAAGTAAACAGTCCAATCATAAATGTAAGTCCAAGCATAGAAATGTAAATCATGTACTGTAATTACTTCTGTTTAAAATGGGGCTAAAAATATTTAAATAAATGTGTTTTAACTAAAAATAATGTTAGATTTTTAACCAGTGAATTCTGTATACTGATAGGTGACCTGATCCCACGACATCAACAGGTGTTTCGGTCTAATGTTTTCTTCAGTGGAGTCAGCATTCCTGAGCCTGATACGATGGTAACACAATTACTCACAAATGAGCACACTTTGTGCATGTACAAAGGTTATTATGGTTGTTTACAACTAAATTTGTATATTGTCCTGAAACAGGAGCCACTAGAGAAGAGGTTTCATGGTCTTTATCCTCATGCTCTTACTGTAATGAAGGTAAGGTCTCAATGAATCTCAAGTTTTTGAGTAATAGATTAATGCATATTGTAATAGGGTAGGGTAGTAATAGCAAGATAGTTGTAACACTGAATGTAAAGGATGTTGCATACCAGACAAAGTGTACATTCTGTATGCTGAGCTCAGGTTTGAAATCTCAAAAGCAGCAACAGAAGGCCGGAGAGCCAGCTCAAGCTACCCCACAAGGACCTAAGGGGACTCTGCAGCACACACAGGTCTTGCAACCTAGGAGGGGATTAAATCTGAGGGGTAGAAGGACCTGGAGATTCATATGTCCAAATTTCTCCTACTGCTTCAAAAAATTGGTTTTAAAGGAGACTGCATTCAGACAGAATGGTACCTCTCTCAGACTTTCTGGCAGCAAAGAGAAGGTACAGAATTTAGTTTGGAAAAATCCTCCCATTCTCGTTTCAATGGCATTTTGCAGACTTTTTGGCATTTTGTAGTAGGAGAGCAGCATTTAATATGAGCTCGGACAGTTCGGCTGACTGTTCGAACTGACTGTTCTCAGCCGCGCAGAGCACACATAAAGCCTCCTAAGCATTAGCACTGGGAAGAATGTAAATTCTAGAATGAAGAACGATTATGAAAGCAGCAGTGAATTTGGTGCTATCTTCGTATCCTTTCTATGTGGTTCAGACCCCAGTTTCTTACCTTGGCTCCCACTAGAAGCATTTAGCTGTCACAGGAATCTTACAATATACGCTTCCCTTACAAGCTGGTGTGTGGTTCTCAAGGGCCACCCAGTCCATGGGGGATGAGAGGGCCCTCATCTTTCCTGGCACAAAACCTACCTGAAAATGAGGCAGTGTTTCTGACTATGAAGCACTTCCTCCCACACCTCAACAGCCAACACATACTAGTCTGTACAGATAATACAACAGTGGTCTCATTCATAAATCAGTGGTATTGATACTTGATTGGCTGGGTGGCTTAACGCAATGGGTGGCTTAACATGATGGGTGGCTTAATCCGATGGGTCTGTGTGCTTCCACTACCTCTCCCGTAAAAACTAGTTTTTTTTGCTAAAAAAACTGTTGCGGCGTTGAAACAGAAGCGCCTCTCTAAATTTTAAAAACACACCCTTCTGTTTTGTCTGTAGGTTCAGGTCTGTAGGGGAAGGCTTCTGGGTACAGACCCGGGCCGCGGTCTGCCTGTTAGTGACTTGTGCTGTATGGGATATACAGGCTCTAATACACCCCACCTGTTTGGATTTTACCCCTGACTGTTACAGCCATTTTGCAAACTGGACGAGACTAAATTTCCTGTGGCTGGTCAATGTCAAGCTTTTTGTCCTTTGCTGTTTGAGATGCAAAAGCAGAAAAAAATTCATTTACAGTGTTAAGCTTTGATCTATGCCCACAGCTCAGGCCCGTGGCGTAAGACTTTTCAACTTTTAGTTTGTTTTGGTGGCCACAACTAAGGTTATGCTTTCATAAAACAGCACTTGTCTCACTGGATCACAGATACTATTACCCTGGCCTACAACTTAGAGTTACCTTAAGCCCATTCTACCAAAGGCATAGCATCATCTAAGGATCTGTCCAAGAAGCATCCCTAGTGATGTTTTCTCTGTGGCAGGCTGGTCCATTTTGCAATTAATTACATTTTACAGTTTAGACTTGAATTTAAGTCCAGATATGCATGACTCCCATTCATCTCCAAAACTCTTGAGCAAGTTGTGTTCAAGCAACTGTCTACTTTCTTCTCACAGAACACTAGACATAAACCAATTCTTCAAAAGCGGCCACTCAATTGACATGGCTCGGCTCTCTGTTATTGAAGCGCTCCGATTGGCAAGAATTGCATAAATATCCTCAATCCTGATTTTGCTGGAGTCGCCTGCTGCCTTCGACATCATCAACCATGAGATCCTCCTGTCAAGCCTTAGGAAAATAGGTATCTGTAACACCTGGACAGCAGAGGGAGCCCAAGCCCCGTGACTGTCTGTCTGCTCCCTCTGCTTCCTCTGTGGTAACTTCCTGTTTGCTGGCATTCTGTTTTATAGTTGCAATGTATTGCATTGCCCTTGTTCCCTGTGTTTTCCTTGTGTTTTGGCTACCTTTGGTTTTGACTTCTGGATTGTTTATTGGTATTTGATGTTTTGCTGCCTGCCTTGATGCTGCATTTGGGTATGCCTCTCGTCTCTCTGCACACCCCTGTTGTGACAGTATCTTTGGAACTGCACATCAGTAGTTTACCTCATACCCCTCTGGTAGATCTTTCAGGGTGTCCTGGAGGGACGAGGTCATGATCTCACCACTGGGGTTTCTTATGGCTCTGTTCTTGGAACTCTTCTTCCAAGAACTCTTCTTCCAGTAGAACTCTTCTATTTTTTCTATTTATATGTCTTTAGTGGGGTCTGTCATCAGAAATCACTGATTCTCATATGACTGCTACACCGATGACACACAACTCTCCTTCTCCTTTCACCCAGACGATACTACAGTGACTGCTTGCATCACAGCCTGTCTAGCTGACATTTCAACTTGGATGAAGCATTATCGCCTTTAGCTCAACCCTGCCAAGAAAGAACTCCTAGTAATTCCAGCTAACCCAACACTTAGCCACAAGTTTTGCATTCAGCTTGGATCATCAACAATAACTCCTTCCAGAACAACCAGGAACCTTGGAGTCATGTTTGATGATCAATTACATTTCACAGATCATATAACTTCAATAGCCAGATCCTGCCAATTTGCATTATACAACATCAGGAAAATCAGACCTTTTGTCTCTGAACTGTCCTCAAAACTCCTGGTTCAAGCACTTGTTCTTTCTAGACTGGACTGTTGGCAGGCCTACCAGCAAGCCGCTGCAAATGATTCAGAATGCAGCTGTGAGGGTAGACTTCAACGAGCCAATGAGAGCATGTGTCACTCCTCACCAGACTGCACTGGCTACCATTTGCTGCTCGAATCAAGTTCAAGGCACTGATGGTGGCCTTTAACACAACCACTGGGTCTGCACCAAGTTACCTAAACTCATTGGTGTGGACCTGTGTGCCCTCCTGAAGCCTGCATTCTGCTAGTGAGCAGCGTGGTGCCACATCACAGAGGCAAAAAATCACTACCACCAACCTTCTCCTTCACTATCTTCAAGAAAAGACTAAAAACACATGATTTCCGACAGTACCTGCCCAATCAATAGCACTCAACCTAT
>JBAJNP010005777.1:5717-27818 GCA_036877545.1 Yasuhikotakia modesta
GGTCTGTATTGTCTTATTGTAGTGCTTAACTAGCCAATAAGACATGAAACGTTTTAATGGTAAAATTTATATAATGTTTCCTGTAAGCCTGTGTTGAGTACAAAAAGGTGAAATAGGTAATAGGTAGGACAGAATAGGTAAAATATTGAGGTCGTCTTTGTACACCTGTCTGTCTGTAGTTAATCTGATACAGTAAAATAATGGCTGATCATTTAACATTAAAGCTAAATGTACGGGGCTATTGCACATTTGCTTTAAACTGTGCAGCTGTTTTAATTTCTATTACATCACCAGTGATGAAGTCACAAGGCTGATTTTAAACTGCTGCTAATGACATCATTCTGTGACATAAGCAGCCATTGTGTGTCACTTGCAATCTTACAGACTTTATTTAACCATAAAGGCCTACAGAGTCCATCCGATAGCCACGCTTGTATTTTTAGGCCTGTGTCTTGTCAGCAGGCCTGCCTAGTTTGTGCTTTATAAACGGGGCCTAATATTTTTTGGAAAAGCGTGTCCCTTCTTGTCGTTTATTTAGGTGTGAATGTCACATCACACATGGTCGTTTTTGAATGTGTTTATGATAAACAGAAGATAAAAAGTGTTTTATGCTTTTTAAGAGCTTAATTTAAAGAAAGTGAAGCATATTATAGCATTAGAGCTCTTACTCATTGTACAGTATACAAATCAAACCTAGATATCTGTAGTCCAATATTGTCTTGTGTGTATTACTGGCACAGAAATGCCAAATTGGTTATGTGTCCACGTAATGGGATGGTGTTTTTACATACACACCCACCCAGAGGTTACAGCACTCGCATGTGTAAATTTATGGGGATGGTCACAGATGTGTAATACACGCATGACACAAACAGAGTCGGTGCAGGGGTCTGTCTGAGGGGCACCCAGACATTTTCCCACATTAATATGTGTCTGGTCTTACGTTAGGGGCCCCAGCAGATGGAGTCTTGTTTTAGCACCTGGCATATGTACCACAGCCATTGTCTGCTTTTAATACTAATCTGAATCAAATGTGACCGGCTCTGCATCTCAATTTCAATGCAGATTAAAATACGCAGTAGGTTGGAGGGTGTCTCCGATTTTGCTCGTTCGTTTTGGATGCATTGCTTTATTTTGTTCCTTTAAACGCGTGTATAGAGGTGAACGAAAGTGCACTTGAACGATATACATTATATGTGGCGATCACGTTATTTTGTAAACGTGTTTTGTGCGACCATTTACAGTATGTGACGTCAAATACAGTCGCGCTGTTGCGTGGAGCCCTTCATATGTGTCACTGTGTTAGACGTCCTTAGCACTGTAAGTGGCTATAAATAAATGCTTTTGAGGGTGTTTTGGCTTGAATGTTTGCTGAGATATACACACAGCCCCCTTTAGACAGCGTGTGTATGTTGACACGTCTAATTTACAGTCAGAAAAATTGTGCTAATAAAATGTATTCAGTTTGCAAGTTTCTCCTTGTTACTTGTGGGGGGAATGACAGGGTTGCAGGGTTGGGACGCCTAGAAAAACCACCGGTACATGTGAAAAATACACATTAGGTCAGTGTTTTCGCTAATGGTAAATATAGATGCATTGTACGTACTGTACATCTGTTATTGCTGACGTTGTTAAAGCATTGTGGAAATTTTGAAGCAGTCACAAAACGACAGCACAGCATTATCCAAATTAGTATTAGTGGCTATTTTTATTTTTTAAACACGCATTTAACTCGAAAACCTTGTTTGGGCTCATCTGGGTAGCAGTCAGCTGTCATTCAAATAGACTAGGTTTCAAACCGGCATTGTTACCTACAATAAAACGGGACGTTCATCCATTATAATTCATTTTTCATTTTTACCTCCAAAAGCAAATTTATCCCCTGAACTTATGAATACTGAGTGCGGTAGCTTAGCAACCGCATCCGATCCAAGCCATGGAAACGAAAAGCATCTTTTATTTGAACTCATATGTTGGCAGATTTGAAACGGGCCGGTGCTGTATATGAAAATATTTTACATACATCACAGACTCCGGGTTTTTTTACTTTGTATCTTGAGGGGCTGAGGAAACCTGCAGGCCTCGTGTATCAAAATATTGCTTAAATGTTATTTCCTTCAAGTTATATAACAATAATCACGGGGGGAATATAAATGCATCGTTTGTAGGCGTGCGTTCAACCCAAATAAAGCTGGCAAGCAAAATACAACATACAGAAAAGGCCTTTTCGCTCTTTCCTATCATTTTAAAATAAACAGGCGGCTGGTGTTGTTCTGTAACCCCAAATACAGGAAGATGTTTAGAGACTTGAATAGCTGAATCTGTTTATTTGGACGTTTTAGTTGCTTTTCGGTTTGCAAAATATTTAATTCATTCACGGGGCGTTACATCCTAATACTAATAAAGTAAAAGACAAGAAAGTGTCCAAAACTGTGGCCAAAAACGTTCACAGTGTGTGTCCTAAATAGCTGCCTAAGTAGACAGCTCACAGATATTGAGAAACGGCGCAACAGTCTTTGCACTAAATGTGCTCGCCTCATATAATAAGTTAAACGATATAGCGCGTTAAAACATTCATGTAACCCGTAAGATGAATGAATGCGTATAAAGAGATTATATTGTGTTTATTCCTCTTACAAAGTTTAGTTTGTGCGGGAGTTTTTCTTCAAAATTTGCTTTATAATGCGCCAGTCGCATTAATGTCCAACATGCAAAATGCAGAACAGTGGCTGTATATTTCTCCATGCATTTCTTTAAACTAATATATAAAAAAAGTATATAAAGAAAGGGAATATAGTGAAGTAATTCAAGCTTTTTTTCACAATTGCGCTAATGCTTATAAAAAAGTCACCCAACAAGCAAATGATTTTAGTTTATAAGGTTTTAAAAAGCATTTACGAATTTACGCCCGATCCTTATATTACAGGCGTCGTTTCTCATTACAGAAGAGTTTATTTTTCCTACCTGTATTTTGCAAGAAGCTTTACGTGAGGGAAAATCATTCTTACAAAGTTTATTAAAGTTGGTATTACAATTTAAAACCATCACGAGTACATAAGAGGATTTAACTGGGGTCCCATTGCAGGTGCGTTAAGTTCTCATGCCAGTGTTACTGAATTACATTTATTTGTTTTTTAAGTTCCCATCTTGACATGCATGCATTTAAAAAAAGATATTAAGATATTTTGTCACTTACTTTAGCAGCTCTGTGCTTGTGTTTCCCAAACAAGCAAAATTCAATCCAAAAACTATATAAAAGTAACAGTTTCACGCCATATGTAAAGCTATTTACACGTTATTTCGTGCCTTATTTACTAAGTGCTGACGGACGTTGTGTTTATCTTGCAGGAAAAAGACACCGAGGGGCTACAAGTCAATGATAAAACATGCCAACCAACTGACCACAGATCAGGTGAGTGTTGTGGCCCCTGAGAAATGTGACGTGTTCTCCGTATGACCTTGACTTGCGCTTTACACGCGACTGCATGCAGATCAGTTTGTAACAGTATATAATGTAACAGTGTTTCTCCTGTTACATTATATGACGATGGTTTAGTTTATACACCTTATGCGTAACTAATAATGTACACATTGCCTATTTATGTGCATTAATATGCAATATGACCCTTAATAATTCATATGCATCATGTGATATATGTTTTTTAACAGATTGTGTAACATTCAATGTTTAAGTGAAGTGATATTTTGTGCATGAATCTTATTTGTATTGTAGAAGCATTTTGGGGAGGAAAATTTGTTAGACATGGAAACGGGTTTATTTCCCTCCAAAAAAAAGAAGCTGGGAAACATAGGAGGGATTACTATGGCAACAAGCGTTTGCCCTTGCTCATTGGTCGTAAGGAGTAAAGCAGACGTACGTCACATGACGTACACAGAGCCGTACACGTTCGGCTTACACGTTCATCTCAAATGTACCTTTGTGTGTTAGCCAGGAACAAGAGGGAGGCTAGCAGATTTACTGCATTTTGTCTTCTGCTCCAAAACAGTTGAACACATTTTACTGCTTTGTGTCCCATCAGAGCCTTAAAATCTTATCATTTGTCGATTTGAATCTTTGCTTTTTGTTGTTAATTTTTGTTAATCTTTGCTGTTGAGAAATTGACCAATGCGAGCAAAAATGTGTAATTTATATAGCGTAACACAAACTTAAAGTTGAAAAAAAAACAATCTCCATGTTGCCTTTGAACACAGGAAGTTATTAAAAATAGGCTTCACTTTGTTCATGATAGTTTGGGTTCGATTTATGTGGAACAGGATATTGAGACAGTACGCCATATACATTCTGTATACTGTAGATGAGAGTGTCTTACTTAGTCACTTGCATACTTCCCTGATCCGATTTGTTTCCACACTGTTGCCGGACAGGAGGTGGGAGGCGGTTTGTGTGATCTATATTTTAAATCTTTTGTTCAGACCCTTATCCCTTTAAAATATTGCAGCAGTCTTAGTGGTGGTGTGTGAGAGTGTGTGTGTGTGTGTGTGTGTGTGTGTGTGTGTGTGTATATATATATATATAAGGTGTGCTCATGTGGAAAGGGTATGAGGGTGGTTCAGTCCTTCACCTTCCTAATTCCCCCCCTCTCTCTTAACCCCCCCGTACCCTCCCCCCCTCCCCACCTAAAGCCCCTTTCTCACCCTCTTCAGACACTCACTCTCTCTTTCTCTCCCTTCACAATCTCAAGTCAGAGTTCAATGGCACTTTTTCATTTTGTCTTTTTTTCACCCCCTCCATCAAACTCGTGGGTTCTGCGAGATCTCTTCCCTCCCCCATGTGAACTTTAGCTGCAATTCTCCTGGCACACATGCATTGTGAAACACAGATTGAAAAAGAAATGAGCACTTTTTTTCTCTCCATCTCTCTTGCCTTAACTCACCCACTCTCTCCCACGCAGTGTATTCAGAGAGCTAACACGACCGCACAAGAAACTAGCCACATTTATGGTACCCTTGTTAAGGCACCGCGGCACAGGAATTCAGAAACAGCCTGTGTAAGCGCTACAGTTTGTGCCATTTCATACTGAATCCTTCCACTGCTAAACAGAAAGTGTTCGGACTCTCAGGCTACTTCCTGGAGACGTTCCTAAGCCTTTGTTGTGTTCTTTTAATAGCAGACCTGTCTTTTTGTGCTAGCGACCCACCTGACAAAAAGCTAAATGTTACACCTATTACATTTCCAGGAAATAGGCTGCGGTCGGGCTGTTAGCGAGCGGTTGCTGTGCTAAAGCGTGGAAGTGTTGCGGAGGCCCAAAGTCATCGGCGCTGGTGAAGCTCATCAAGACAAAGACGAGAGAAGAAGGATGGAACGAGTCGACGGCACAGAAATGCACAGTCTCCTCCTCTAAGCTAGAGAAACAGGCTGTGACATTGGCCTAGTTCTGATCGTGATCGCCCGGAGGAAGAATTGAATTGAAGAATCACAGGCGGAGGATCAGAGGAGACTTAACACCCCGTGGCTACGATCCCCCCCATTCGAGCCCCCCAACTAACCACCTCTCACCTTCCACCAGTGCTTTGCTTTTCTCTCCTCGTATCAGGACAAACCCCCACTTTCACAGTGCAACTCAATATTGTACACGGAAGGTTCAGCGGTTCAATGCAAGAGACGTTTTCTGAAATGATGCACGTTGGAGGGAGAGGCGGTAGAATATATAAACAAATTCTGTACCACACACACACACACACACACACACACACATGAAAATCTATACAACTGAATATCAGGATGTGGTTGTTGTTGACTTAGACCATTACCATTTGTAAATGCCACGAAAGATTGCGCTGTTAGTGCACTGCGTGGAAAACGCATCAGGAATTATTGATATTCAGTTAGAACTTGTATACAGCATACAGGCAGGAACAGAACTATATTTTGATATTTCACACCCACTCAGATGTTGACGGGTAAACCTGGGTTGAAGAAGCAGGAGTTACTTATAGCTGTTGGGTCGGGTCCAGTTTGGACAACCATCGCTGTTAGAGTTTTTCTTATATTTTCCACCACAGATTTCATGCCTGTTGTGATTCAGCTAGTTGTGAAAAAAACATGTTAATATTATTCTAAACAGATTAAAGCAGATTTTTGTTTCTAGTTTTTAGACTTTAGACAGTAAACAGAGGACCATTAAAAAACTTAGTAGCCACAACCTAGTGGCCACCTTGCAGTGGGATGTAGTTTAATCACTAGTTATTCTGTGCTGTGCTATGCTAGCTAGATAATCTTTAGGCAATAGCACTAGTTATATTAGCATTACAAAATTGTGTTTGTTAGCTAAATCCGGTTGCATCACAAACTTTGATTTCTTTTGTGAAGTAGCTGAAGGTTTTTAGCTAGAGTTAATTGTAAAATTTATACAGTGCGTTTCTCAGGCTTGCTAACTGTTGTATAGAATGCAGCGATCCAAAACAAATTGTAGATATATCGCTCATGAGTATTTTCATTTGTTTGAAAGCCTCCGGTCTGTGAATAAAGAAACAAAAATTCTTTATAGATTCGAATTCATATAAGGGGCTCGATAGCTCGCTTTGTAAGTTCATTTGAATTATACCCTCTGCATTAAACGCCCCGATAGGAAATAAATCTCTTTTAATGAATGCAGAGAACGAGTTTGGGAGGGGCGAGCGCTAGCTGAGGGTTTCTGCTAGCATATGCTAAATGCATAAATAAAACTCCATGTTTGACTTTATTTTTGCCTAGAAAACCGATTGATGTTTCGTTTTATTACAAGCTAATCAAAGGTGAAGTTTCTCGCAGCGAGTCGCATTAAACGCCCGCAGTTGCAGCCAACGTCTGAGGCAGGCGCAGAATGCGGTTGATTTTCTGAAGGAGAGAATAGCTAGCCGAGCCGGGTAAGGCCTCAGTGACACATTGCCATGCAAAACAGCGCCTCAATACTGAAGTGTATTTATGAAGATGAGGGGTGGAGGGGGGCGGGGGGCGGAGGAGGGAGGGAGATTTAGACAGGGGGACGTTATGAAAAGGCAGCAGGCAGCGAAGTGAATGGAGACAGCGGGGAGGGGGTGGCGGGCTCCGCGCCTCCATCGGTTCAATGCAACGGCCGGAGCAGCTGTGAACGAAGGTCTCCCCTTTTTCCCACGACCCAGCAATGGGGCGAAACAGTGCCCGGAGTCTTCCAGGGTCAAGTCACTTTGCTAATATATACACTGGGCTTGTGTACTCGGACAATGCATACACACAACTCATTTATTTGGTGTGTGCACACAGACAGACCCGCACCCGTGTGTACACACAGACACCTTCAGACGCAGACGGGGTGGGCAGAGAGAAAGACCCTGACACTAATGTCGGTCACATTCAGGCCATTGTCTAGTTCTAGAGCAGCGGTCCTCGATTCTGCAAATTAACAAGCTAATGAAGCCCTGAACGCACATGCACAGATAGACACCTGCTATATATATATATGTATGTATATATATATATATATGTGTGTGTGTGTATATGTGTGTGTGCTATACATTACTTATAATGTCATGTAAGGTCCATTTTATTTTTATATATATATATTATTGGTGATTGATAGATAATACATCCGTTCTATAAATACATGACTTTGATCAACTTATTTCATTTATTTCAATTTTTAATGCTGTAAAAATAGTCTATTAATAAGATAAATAACCAGATTGTTTTCACTGTTTCCTAGCAGGTATTACTCAAGGAATTATTCTGCTAGCGTGTGTGTAGCTGCTTTTGTGATGCTAGTGGCCTTGTCCAAACTTTAGCAAGAATCAGAACCGATGAAGCCTGTATTGTTGCTTGTGTACTACAAAGGAGGATTTTGAGAAGATTTGAGACTCTCCACGAAGGCCAAAGTATAGACAGAAAAACAGCTGCTGTGGGCTGAGCGCACAAAACTGAAACTCAAACGTCTTTAAGCTAGTTGTAGAAACTAGCTGACAATCTAGTTGACTTCAGACGAGACCTTGACGCTGCCTGCTGAGGTTTGAAGTGTGAACAAAAAACAGAATGGTACAATAACTACTCGCTGTGTTGCCTTAATCTGTTTAATGTGTATTGTGGTAGTGAAATAGATATAATATAGACATCCATATACGTGCATTAGGTGATACAAAAATTAGACTTGACTGTTAAATTTAAAGCAAAATTTACATCATTGTAGCTGCTTCCAGTCGTGCACTCGTTTGTTGTTTGTTTGCTTTTCATTTTCATCCATTTGTGTTTTCGTAAACTAAACTACAAAGCTACTAAAGGTTTTTTAGTTTTAACTGCATGTTTGTTTTTCGTTTCATCACAGCCCACCCGTTCGTTTAGGGCCCTATACTTGTGCTTCATTAGCCAATATAGACCCCCAGTCTCGTTTTCAATAAAAGGTGCCATCTTGTTAAAGGCGTATTACAAACTCCGCCACTGTGTCACAGTCTTTCTGCCCGTCCACACCCACCTTGTGCCGTTTACACTTTTTTATGGCGCATTTGTCCTGCAATAAGCCCCATTCTTTTGATAAACAAGCACATGCGCCGGCAATCTCTCTCTTCTTTTTGCTCTCTTCCCTATTCAGTAGCTCCTGGAGTACGGCAAGACAAAGAGGAGACTCACTTAATTAGCCGAGCAGGAAGATGCATTGGCGCAATCACCCGACACAATGAGGGAAACGGACAGCATGGTAATTCAGCGACGGGTTGTCGCGAGCGTTCCGGCCCCAGGATAGCCTTTTGTTTAGCAGCTGGTCGGCGTAATAGATCAGGCGCACTTCAATTAAAGCAAAAGTGTATCAAGGCCTCTTACTAGAAGGTTGACTGTTTTTTGTTTTGTTTATTTAGGAATTCTGATTAAAAAAATTAGCATCATTTCCAACTGGTGGACATTGATGTGGTTTTAAGGGAACCCTACTGGTTTAAGGAACCAAGGTTAGTTCCAGAACAGAGAGTGTGATGTTAGCCAGCGACGCTTGTTGTTTTCATCAAGTGAAAGACTGAAGTGATTAGCGCTCCGTTTATTGAATGCCGCAGCCTCCGCGTCCGTTTTTGAGCGGTTGATCCGCTGTCGTCCGTAAACCTATTTCTGTTCGTTTGAGTGGGAGGTGTGAGTATGTTGAAGCGAGGGGCTTTTCAGGTTGCCTCTGTTACAGTGACTCCCCGAGGCGTCCACTTTCATGAAGACGGATAAGATCATCGTGACAATCCCCCTCGCTCTCCCCTCCACCGTGCACCACGCTAGCTTTCTCTTCCTCGTTCTGGAGAGTTCTTTAACCTTGATGAGTGAGACGAAGGGGTTGGAGAGCGCAGACGAGTGACTGGCTGCGTTACAGTGTCGGTACAGACGAACAAAACCCACCCCCTCTCCTCATCAGGATCAATACAACTTGCAGAGATCTCGGCTAGTTAGGCTCTGAGGGTGCTGGGTTTAGGAAAGCTTTACTGAGGGCCATAAAGAGTCTTAAGTGTGCCTGGTAGCTATGCTCTCCTCAGCGTTTACACATGCTAATTCCCAAATATCTGAGATTTAACATGTTTTGTGGTCAGAGCTTTATGTCCAAGTTCTTGAGAAGATCTTTTAATGATATGACAGAGGACATCACAACAACAAAATGTGCTCTACAACATTCAGTCAAACTCTCCTTCAAAGTCATTTTTTCTTAGTCTTGTATCTTGAAGTTCTTCCTTTTTAGGATTAATGTCAAATGTATTGTGAGAAAATCTGAGGCTGTTGTAGTCACAAAAGGCTGATTTTTTTGTGTAGTTTTATATTTAAATTGTTGTAAATTCTAGTTTTAAGTTTAAAAGTACTTTTGTAACATACAGGGGTTTTGGAAAAGTTTTAACATTTTCAAAGGTCAAACTCTGTTGACGCACTGTGCTCATAATTTGTGTAATTTGTCCTCACTGAGGTGTTGAGTTTTTCTTCTGTTTGTTGCTTCCCTCAGCTTAGGTAACCAAGTTGTTGGTTAACCACCAAGTTAACCACCCTGCTAAATATCTGGGAATTCTGTTGTCCCTCCCTCTCCGTAGGAACACATTGTCCGTCCTCCTTCCCAGCGGTGTAATCCCTTCCACTGGGACAATGGACCAGCCCGTGGGTCACAGAGAGTACATTAGCCCATCAGCTAGCGAGTCCATGGACCTCAGCGTTGGAGTCTGGCTAGCGGCTAACGATGCCCGGCATATCAAAGCCGGTGGCTCAACTCGAGTACCCGGTTACTTATTCATGTGGGCCCGAGAGGTGGTCCGTAGAGATAAAACAACTGTGGAGGAGAGACCCATAGTGATGTACAGAGTGGAACAGCTCCCCTGTGGCCTCAGTGAGGAGTTAGCAAAGCCGGTTTGTGCTTGTGATCTATGTCGCAGTGCTGAGGGGATATCTTGCCCCTACATCAAACATCTTGTCCCAATAATGCGAGCTGTTATCAGAGCGAGCTTAGCTTTAGCCGACTGTGCGCTTTACTGTACTGTGATCCGTTACAACGTTTGCGATGTGAAGATTATACTCAACCGAGCGGCTTTGTTTGTTCCAATGCAGCACTGTTACCAATTTGCTAAAATCACATTGTTGGGATCGTTTGTCCTAATATGCATAATGTTAAATAGCTCATTTGCATACTGGAAACGTCCAGTGCTGTAATCGTCCAATCGTAATGAGTTTGAAGTGTCTCCTCTCCGTGAGCTGCAGTGAAATGGAGTGGGCGTGTCCTCGGCGAGGGCCGTGCCTCCGCTGCCCTGCTGTCAGTCAGAGAGGAAGAGGAGGTGAGGTTGCCATGGGAACAAATGCTGTGTGTTAACCAGGAGGGAAACAAACAGTAGCATTTTATAAAATAGTGTTTTTCAAAGGCAAGGCTACTATTGTGCAGAGGGGAAGGATGCCTTAAACTATAGGTCTTTGGAAGTGTGTGTGTGTCACAGCATACTTCAACATATGTGTGGGTGTTTGTGTGTATTATTTATGTATGGAAAGAACTGAGGAATTGTATTGGTGTGTTTCAGGTGGGAGGCATTGATGCATGGAGAATTGGAGCGTAGACTTCATAAACCTCTGCAGCGTCGCAGGAACTCAGGGACCTTGGCCCTGCTGCTGTAAAAGTGAGAGACGATGCTTTTGTGTGTTGAAGTGAAATGTGTTGCTTTGGCAAATGTAGTTCCAGGGCTGCAGATTCGGCTTTTCATTCATATTCATATATATATATATATATAGAGAGAGAGAGAGAAATAGATATATCCCTTAACCAATTAGATGCATTCAAAAAAAGATAATTATTCACAAATACTGCCATAGATACATAGATAGGCAGATAGAGACAGATAGATAGGTATTTGGTAGGTAGATTTTAATGAGGATATGTGTCTATTGATATATGCTACAATCTGTCCTGTATCTGGTAGCATTTTAACGGACTCATATATTTGCAAACGTAATTCTTTATGAAAAATACATGCCTCTGTTGTAAATATTGGGTTGCCCCTCAACAACAACATGTTCTGTCTAACAGCGTTTACGACCCTCAACAGTTGCGATTATTTTATATGATTTACAAATTTGTGCAACGTTAACATGCTAAGCGACTGATTTCATTGCATGAATCTTTCTAATTGCCCTCGCATTTTGTGTTGCTTCTCTCTCTCTCTCTCTCTGTCTCTCTTCACACGTGGAAACAGTCGAGCGGGCGGGACGTACATCTCGCGGTAGCCGTACGTCAGAATGCGTATCTCAACCGTGAGGCGACCGCAGCGGCGCCCCCCCTCACGCTCTCACTCGTAAGCTCCCTGAATATCTTTTTTCCTTTTTTTATCCATCGCCACACAGTTTCATTGTTCCCCTGTGCTTTGTAACCATGGCAGGCATGAAATGCATCTAAATGCTGAAAGCGGGTCCCGGGCCCCGGGCCCCTGCCTTCCTTGCGGACCCTTTCGGCCCCCCGTCCACCCTCAACAATATTTATAGTGCAATCTTTTTCTCACCCCCATCTTCTTTTTTGGGGAGTTTTTTCTTTCTCACAAGTCCAATGCCATGGGGCAACCCCCCCCCTCCAACTACCCCTTGCCCCCAACCCTCTCCCTCTGAGCTGACAGATACACTGTTCCCTCTTTCTTCGCCTTTCACCTCCCTCCGCCCGTCCTGCCGGCCGGCACAATGCCGCCGCTTTCTCCCGCGGCCGGGCGAACGCTGCCCTGAACTAACAATATCAGTGAGGCTGTGTCAATGCCACCGAGCCCATTGTGTGCTGCCGGAGGGGCGGTAACACCCATGTCTGGACCCAATGAATAGTATTATTGTGTCTGAGACACCCAGCCAGCCCCCTCGGTTGCACCCCACCCCCAACTCTCATTCAGTTCTCCACTTTTCAGTACTTAAACCCACTTTAAGCCAACCTCATTTCGAGAGCAAACTTTCTCTACTTTGCAATACAGAGAAGTGGCAATTTAACGCTTTCTACATAATGTAATAGTTTTGGCTACTGTGTAAAAAAAAAAGAAAGAAACTGGGATGGTTTGTGGCATTCCCACGGTCATAGAAAATATAGTTAATAAAATGTTATTGTTAATGTTAAGCTATTAGGAATTTTTGTTGAAAATGTTATTGTGTGAAATTATTCTAATTGAAACTGGAATAATTTATTTTAAAGTAATTGTTAAAAAAAATTGTTTAGTTGTGCTTTAAGTATTTTGGCACCATGAACAAATTTAATGTTAAGGTTTGGGAAACATTTCTTTGGCTAACATTATCTAATGTGTTTCATGGTTTAAATACACAATAAGCCTGGAAACATTTTGAAACATTTTTTAAACATTTTAATAATAATGAATAATTTGAGTTATTGGGTCTATATTCTTGTATGACTAATGTCAGTTTGGCTTCATTTGAACGTGTACAGAAAACATGTCAAGTAACCTGCAGTTTTCTGTTTTGAACACAGGTGGCGTCAGAGAGGTGAAAGTTACAGTTCTCAGTTTTAATGCAGAAGAGAAACAAGAACATTTTCCCCTTGCCTCTGATGTTACAAGCGTCGTAGCTTCCTTAGCATCAAAAAAAGAAGCTTAAGTCACCGTTTTTCTAGGCCGTTTGGGGGAAGCGTCAGTATAAGGCCTCTAAGTACACTTGGCAGACAGTTTCGTTCGGTTTGACATCCTTAACTCAAAAAAATCTCCTGTCTTAGCTTTTTATTCCAAGGTTAGAAAGTTCACATTACTAACTGAGAGCAGATGCCAAAACATTCACCTTGCACATCTCCCTGATCAAAGCTCTGAGCTGACATTTGCAATGGGCGAATTGCTGAAAGTTAAGCTAAACTTGTTTTCTCTCTCCTGTGCTGTTGTTTTGGCAGAAGGCGGAAGACGAGCGAAGAGTGGGAGTAGCGATCCTGGTGGAGGAGTGAACCCGGAGCAGGTGAATGCAGCTGTAGACCGCCACAGGCTCTCTTTCTTCGGTCCCTGTTCTCCATCTTCGGGTCTCCAAGAGACAGCAGGGGCCAGCCAGGGAGCTAGAGTGTGGGCAGGCGATGCGGCTTGCTTCCCCCGCCAGCTACTGGCTCTTCGGCAAAGAGGAGGGAGAGAAATCGATACTGAGAAGAGATGTTGCCAGGGGTCGCCCAACGCAGCCTCCAGCCATGGAGCCATGGGAGCCGAGTGCTCGGTTTTCTCTCTCTCAACCCGATCCCAGTCAACTCGCATCAGCTGAAGATAGGTCCAAAAATCTTGATGTTCTTCACGCAACGGAGAGTGTGTGTGTGGTTCCGCCAGAGGGCTTTTCCATCCCTGCGATGCTTGATAAAACTTCGCCTGCTGGAGAATGAGTAGAAAAAGAATGTCAAAGGTCTTTCTTTTTCCCCATCTTTGATTCTTTTTCCACCTTGAGTGCACATTCCCCCTGACTGTTTGAATGAGTGCTTGATGGAGATCTCTTTTACGCTAAATCAAGAGGCTATCTTTTGTAGCGGTCGTCCTCCTGAGCATCCACAAAGCGCTCTACATCAGATGGGTTGGGACGAGCGAACAATTTGAACCCTTTTTTACCTTTTCCAGAGTGGTTTTAGATGAATTTTTTTTGATCATCACCACCTTTTGAGGGTTCGGAAAAAGACTTTGGCCTTGATTTGTGGGGATGGGCTTGGCGATCACCCTTCTTGGGTGTTTAAAACAGTTTTGTCTTTGACTGTGGTGTTTGTTTGGGCGTTAATATCGTTGCAGACCAGGCCTGGTGGGTTTAGGTGTCAAACATCTCCTGACGTGGCGTCTTTAGCCATATCTGCAAGGCCTCAGATCTGCTCAGGAAATGGAAGACTATAAAATATCCCAGAAACAAGATGCAAAGAACTCATAAGGAGAACGACTCCAAGCGTTGAATGATGGATAGTTCCTGAATGTGTGGATTCTCCATTCTTCATTCAGAACACGGATTTGGTAAGAACAGATTTCAATAATCTTTTATGCGTCTGTTAATCACTTAATGCAGCGTTTACTTTAGCGACCGGATGCACAAGGGTGCAGGGATGTCTTTTTGTAAAGGCCATAATTTGTGTAATGTTAAGCGGAGGGTTACAAATGAACACTATGCCCATGTTAATTGCTAGACGGCTTTAACTATATAGATGCTACCATGCCATCTGGTCTCCACTGGGCAGCGCCTTCGACAAAATGGCCGCCACTGCCTGCCAGCTGTCTCTCTGCCAAGATGGCGCCACCATTAACTCTCCTATCTGTCTAATCGAGGGCCGGTATGCAAATTCTAGATAATTGCGTTTACATATGCTGATTTTCGGGGCAGTGATTGGTCGGGGCAGCCACACAAAAAGCAGATGTTAAAAATTCACCGCTATAGAATGCGTGTACGTTTTCTTTATCGTTACTGTCCTTTAACAGTCTGTCTGTCTTTAGGTTAAGCCACAAGAACATTCAGTCATTCGAAATGGAAGAAAACAGCGTTAACAAAGCACAGAGCTTTGCCATCTGTGACATCTGCGACTGGGTAGACTAGCTAGGCGCTAGCACATAAATCCCTCACTCGCAGGGCCCGGGTCCAGACCGCCTCCCATAATGACCTCATTAGCATGCACAGCACTTCTCGCTGTAGGCCCGGGCGCACCGCTGTGCCGTGGGACCTGACAGTCCGCACCCTTCACACAAACGCTCGGCAGGCAACATTGTGTTCCGCCTTACAATACAAAACTTCACACTTGTTTTATTACAATCATGTCAGCCAAGCTAAAGATCTGAAAGGGGCTTAGCCGGTTAGTCCGAGCGGTCGAGCAGCCGTCCGCGTGGGATGTTCAGAGCTTTGTAAGAGGTTCTGAAAGGGCTGTTGGCACAATTCTAATTAAGTTAATTTTTCTTGTTGTTTGGTTAAGCCGTATCTGCTGTGCTTATGAAAAAAATCAATAAATGAAAACAATTGTGCTGGAATTGTAGCAAAACTTCATAGTGTGTTTGATAATGGATGTGGAAATCTGACTTGTTTGATCACAGAAACATGTTTTATTTTGGTTTATTTACAAAGTTTTACTTGATGGTTGTTCTTAGGTGGGATGCTCTGTGAGTGGAGGTTTAAAATTAATAAGGTGGACTGTTATGTTTTGGTTTGTATGTATTTGTCTGAAGACTGGATGTCTAAAACGTATATTAGCATGAGTTGTACATCTGGGTCAGTCTGCGTTCGTTCCAAATTTGCATATTTACAACAGCTGTGAAGGCCATATGTTTTTACCAGAGCCAGACGAAATATGTTAGCAGGCCTTGACACCCCACGCCCCCCCACGCAAACGCCACAGTCTCGCACATGCCACAAATCTCGCGCCACAATTCGCTTGCAAAATACCCCCCGCCCCACCCACCTGAGATAAAAAGGAAAAACAAAAAGCTTTTACGCCAAGCGCAGCCCAAGCCATGTGTGAGTTTACACTACAGCAATTATGCATAATTCAACACAAAGGCTGAGAGCTGTGAGTACTGTAAATCGTGTTAGCGGCCTACAGGGGTGGGGTAAGAGGGAGGGGGCGGGGCACAGTGTTCTGCCCCGTTAGAATAAAGGCCACGTTTTAAGCAGGACCCAGCGAGATGTTAACCTCCCACCCTCTCCGCGCAGGTGTGGCATTGGTGGACGACACAAAATGGCGTTTTTGTGACGATTAGCTTTGTCTGGTTTGTTCATTGGTGTGGTACATTTTCTGTGTTAAATATAATTTGAGTGTAATGGATGCTGTTGATTGTCTACTTGTCTACCATTTATTGAAATGCCGTTTATGTTTAATGTTAGCAATGCTAATAATTTGCTGTTTTTTGCTTTGTTTTAATGCCAATTCATATAAAAAAAATCCCATTAATCTGAAATATGTATTTCCAGCCCTACAGAGTATTTAATGTGTAGACCCACCACTATGGGGGTCCACTAGTGTTTGTGTCTGTAAAATTTACATTCTTAAAGTTTAGAAGTAACTTTAGGGGGGAAAATATTGAACCCAAATGGAAGTATTGCTTTGAAATGAACTGAATGCATTTAATGCATTAATAGACAAAAACGAAGAATTTAGCATTTATAAGAAAACAGCTGTAAAGAAATATAATGTGTCTTTTAAAGTGTGTGTGTCTGCGTGTGTATGGGAGTGTATGGGAGCGTGTGTATGTGAGTGTGTGTCTGTCTGTGTCTGTGTGTGTGTGTGTACACTTGCACATATATATTTTATTTCTTCACAGTCGTTTCCTTTCAACGCATTTAAAGATGTTTAAAGATAAATGCTAAGAGCCGGACTCTCATCACATGTACAACAACAGCTAGCAGGCTGACCGTACTGCTCACAGGAAATCAGCTCTTCTGACAGCCTAACACACATGTAAACGCTCCTTCCTTCCACACCCTCAGTCTTAAAGCTTAATAACCGGGCCGAACACGAGTGGTTTACGGGCTCCAGCGCTCCATCAAAATATAAAACAGCCCTCCCCTGCCGGACTGGAATAATCTTTTCTCCGATTTCTGATTAGCCTTGGAGAAAGACAGCCAAGAGTGCTTTCACTACCTACGAGGGCATTAGCCCTCTGTGCGAAGACGCTGTTTATACGTTTAATGTTTTAATGTTAGCTGGGTCTCGTCGGCCCGTTTGAGAGCGCTTCTGTGCTTCGAGTGCCCGCTGTTTTTATTTGCTCGGCTATTGATTGAATGTGGTCTACCACAGAAGTAATACTTGCTTAAAGCAGTTATTGGCATTGCTCAGTTCTGCCGGCGTGATATGCAGCTTTTTTATTCGATCTGATTTCGTTCCACCTGTGATCTGACAAGTGACTAGCAGAGCTAAAGACTTCTGACGGAACCCGGTAACGAGAACGAGTGCTAGCGTAGCGCAGGCGTTTATACAGCTGAACGTGGGTCGGTGGATGTTAGCGGCTACGTCTAGAAAATTTTAAGCAGGTTTACAGAAGGATGTTTATAAACGGAGTGTTGAGGATTATTTTTATAGCCTTCTAACAATAACTGTTTGTTATATAAAGCTGATTAGCAAATATTACTGTGTGTGTGTGTGTGTGTGTGTGTGTGTGTGTGTGTGTGTGTGTGTGTGTGTGTGTGTTTACTCAAAAAGCCTTTAGTAACCTAAGAAATTATTCTGTGTCTAGTTTTTAACCCTCACCATTTTAGCTCATAACCAGATGTAGTTTCATGTAATTAGTTTGAACATTTTGACATTTTGTTTTTAAAGCATATTGATAAATATGTGTATATTAGATGCATTTATCCAGCTAAACACGCATATCTATATTTACATATAAGTGCTCAGTTTCATATTGCAGGTCTGGTTTTCTGATAAATCTGTATTCGATTTCTAACACTGATTTACATTATGTGCTGTATTTACTACACTGCAACTTCAGTGACCTTATTTTATTTACACGGCTGATTTGAGTATTGAGTAGAAAAATAATGTTTTAATATCGGGTGCTTGAGGACATTAGAAAACACAGCAATGGAAAAAAGGAACGCCAGCCCTTTAAAAATCCTCAAAGCCACCCCGTCTGATTACAGATGGAGGGAAAACAGGCATTTATCCAAGTCACTGATTATGTCATTTTTAAGCTCCAGAAACACGGAGCGCATGGGGTGAGGAATTATGAAGTGTGTGAAGGAAAGTGGGAGAAATAGGAAGGGAGAGCTGTTTGTATGATTAAACTGTCGGCTCGGTGGCACAGGCCATGCTGAAGAGCCGGGCCTGAGATTTGACCGTAATGAAAATGCCCCAGATTTTCACCCCACCCGACCCCCACCCTCTCCACGCGTTGCTTCCGACCGCTCGGGTCTGTCCGTGTGGCGAGAGGAGAGACGGGACATAGAACGAGATAGACAGACGACGGGAATGAGAAAGTACCGTTCCGTGGCAAATGGTTTCCTGGCCGTGAGGATGCGGACGGATGTAGACAGGAAGTGAGAGGCAGGGGTGAGCGATTGAACGTGTAAACTTGAAATTACAGACACATGCTTTGGTGTACCTCATATTTGGCCATTAAAGGAACGGTTTGGACCGAAATGAAAATTTTGTTATTGAGTTCCCTTCATGTCCTTTAAACTGCAGCTTTTTTTCTGTGGAACACAAAAAGGAGAATGTATTTATAGCTAAACAGTTGTTGATATTTTCCAGCCATGAAAGTGAATGGTGACCAGAGCTGTCGGCTCCAGTCCCTATCCACTTTGACTTTATTCTGTTTGTATAAACGAAAGCAGCCCAAACATTTTGCTTAGGTGTTCCACAGCAGAAAGAAATTTGTATATAAATTTGCAATAACATGTGGTGAGGAAAAAGGCTATTTTTATTTTATTTTCAAGTTCACACTATTTTCAAAGCACTGCTAAATCTGGTTTCCATTGGGTTTGTAAACATCTGATTTCATGTTTAATCAGCTGTTTACAAACATTTGTCCACAAACATCAAAATGGATTTAAGTTGAATCCGGTTTTGTTTGCTGTCTGTCTAAAGGAAGTCTGACATTGCTTATATGACTAAACAGGCAATAATATCATAAGGCAAATACATTTAATGGCTGCCATGGTACAGTGACCTCAGTAAACATTATTCTCTTCAAACAAGACTCTCAAATGTTGTCATGTTGAGTGTGGGAACTAGCTAAAGTGTAAAATATGAAAAGTGAAAGTGAAAAATATTCAGTTCTATTTAGCAGCAGCATCATCTTGGTCCTCATATGTATATATATAAATGATGTTACCTTATAGATGTTAACATCTGATTCGATAACATCTACAGTAACAATGATGTTACCTTATAACATCTTGCATCATATGTTTAAGGTTATATAAGTGATGTTTAAAAATGTTCTCCTATCCCAACATAATAATTGGCTTAACCAATAGCATGAGGTTGGGGCAGGGCTATGTGTTTGACTGACCAATGGGAGACGCAGATGTGTTTTGATCATAGTTGCAATAATTTTGTTTATATCCACAGACATTTATTGATAGCAGCAGCAACTAGATGTTTTTTCATGTTTTACGTTCACATTCGTCCGTCTCTTGCACCGCAAACAATGATATCCAGTCAAGACGAGGGTTTTTCCAAAGAAACCAAGTTTTTAAATCGCAGATGAAGACTCCATTGTTTATCTTCACTGATGCTTCATTAGCTCAGCTGAACAAAGTCCCCCCACCCCCCCATTTCAGAATCTCAATGGAACGGTCCCCCAACTCCTCCACAGAGACCCCAGTTCCTCTCAGTTTCTCCTTATCGTCTCTGCTCACACTCAAATCAAGCTTTCAATTGTAACTGTAAGAAGCTCTCCTTACTTTCCTTGTTTGATATCATTCAACTAACAGCCACAGACCCTCCCACTCACCCACAGACCCCCCCACTGCTTAAACCCCGTCAACATGTCAACAAAATGTCCGCCCAGCTGGGGTTTGCATTCATGTTCAGTTCTTCCCTCTTTGACTGTTATTTAAAAATGTGATGTCGGTTGTGTTTCAGGCATGTGATGTCGGTTGTGTTTCAGGCATGTGATGTCTGTTGTGTTTCAGGCATGTGATGTCTGTTGTGTTTCAGGCATGTGATGTCGGACCCTGTTCACATGCTTTCGTTCTTCATAGCGAATCAGAATTCAGCGTTAGCTAACATTTAAATGCATTCACACACATGCCATCTTGCTCTGCGATGCTTTTCCCATCTGGGTTGTTCTGTTATGATTATATAATTATGGGATTACGGGACGACCGTGACACTGTGGTAAATATGTGACAGATTCAGTCGAGATGCTGTCTGATCTGCCTGTATATTATGATTTTTTTGGACACTGTTTTGCACGCCGAGGCTCAGCGGTGCTTAGCATCTGCCAGCGTAGCACAATTGGTATGCAAATATATTCAAATGAAGCCATTCAGGGGGACCGGAATACAGGTGCCTGAAAAATTCACCTTATTCCTGCGTTAAATTACGAGAGGAACCTCCATAGTTCCAAACTGGAGGTAATTACGTTCATCTAATGTTTTGTGATCCACATTGAATAATGTATTTTTAGGTTATCGCCCCGTTACGTCCCCCCGTCACGCACGATGTTGTTCATTTTAGTCAGGCAGGTTGCAGGCAGCTAAGAGGAAGTACCTAGGGGTCCTCGCGTTTCCAGCGAGAGAGATTGCGAGGGAGGGAGCGTGAATGGCTGCGTTGAGATGCACGCGAACGTACGCAGTGTTCACTGCACATGCTGTTTATTTAGAAGCCCTGCGATGCCTTTAAAACACAGAATAGTGCAAAACGTGCAACGTGCAAAATAGTAGTTTTGGGTGTGGTGGCAATATATTATCGGCAATAAATGTATTAGGAATTACTGTACTTTTATATATTTTGAACTATCTGTTAATAAAATGAGCTTGGCATGGGCAAGTTTGGTTTTTTAGGAAAAACAAAAACATTTTTTACATTTTATTTATGTGCCAAGATATCAGATATAGATGAGAAATGAGAAGACATATTGCAAGGTTTATAGAGACTTAATATGTTTCACTGTGGGAACGTGTCAATTGTTCAGTCGTACACTGGCTAGACGACACAGCTGTTCTATTCAGCAGCAGGTGAGGAAGGACCCTAGAGGTCAAGGTCAGGGGGCTTGTTGTGTGTTCAGACGTCTAGTTTCACCCCAAACCGTATTTGATTAGCAAATAAGGGGGCGGTGATTACTCTGTAATGCCCCATTTTACTGCAAATCTGACAACCCTAGAGCTCTGTCTGTCTGTCTGTCTGTCTACTTATCTATTTATTTATTATCTATACCTGTCTGTCTGTCTGTCTGCCTACTTATCTATTTATTTATTATCTATACCTGTATGTCTATCTATGTAATCTATAACATTCATGGAACGTTTTTTAAAACATTATATATTGTATATTAAAAAGGTTTTTTTGAAGTTGTTATTGGAGCGTTTTTAAAACATTGAAGCATTTTTAAAAAAATGTTTGAATAGTGTTTTAATAACCAAGTTTTTAAAAAATAATGTTTTCGATGCTCCAGTAACTTTCAATATATTTTTTTTATGTGTTGGTTATTTGGAAATGTTATTGAAATGTTCTTACAACCTAAAATTGTCTTGCTGTAAGAAGAATGAGGGTTAGATTTTACTGTTCTGTAGTCCATAAATAAGAGAAGTGTTTTAAATCAGCGAGACCCCATTTGAGACCCCGTTTGAGACCCTTCATGGCCAGAGAGCGACTCTGTGGAAAATTCGGCCCCTCTGTGACCCTTCCTTGCGTCTGTCCTTCATTCACCCTGTGGTCATGGTTATTTATAGAACGTCAGAATAACGTTCATCCCAGTGTGATCTAGTGCCATGTGTCCTTATAGAACCGTTATAGTTCTGCCAAACATCTCTGCTGAAAGAACCCAAACTGTGGCTGAGAGGAACCCGGGCTGTTTTTGACAGTATGGTTAGCATACAGTCAGAAATCTCAACCTTTTTGAGGCTTGTGATTGGCCAACAGAAAAGCCGTTCTACCAATCAAAACACAGCTTGCGTTTACCATAATAACTGCTATGGATTTGATGTAAAACTGACAAATGTACAAATGTAAGTTATTACAGATTAACATTTTTGCTAATTATAATTTGCTGCGTGTGATTTTTATTACAATTGTTTTTTTT